>SAUE01003102.1:122046-146110 GCA_009724625.1 Deladenus siricidicola
GGTTGTTTTAGTCAAGCAATCTAGCGCTTTTATATTGAATGTATAAGAGTCTAAAAGGTATAATTAATTGAAATCAATGGCTAGGTTTAATAATTGGTAGACATGTAAGTGGTCTTATCAGCATTCCTCATCTTCAAAGAGGGAGGTTTGAAGACATTATTGAAAGTTTCTGGTTAGGTTTATTATTAAAAGATATTAATATTTTCCAAAAAAGGGTCAATTTCTGTTTTTTGCAATAAAACAAAATTAAAGAAAAAAAATTTTTGTGTTCCATAGATGGCGGGGTTCAACGAACCCCAGTGTGGAATAAGTTTATAAAAATTGTTTCAAAATTGTTTGCTAGGTTTATTTTTTGAAAGAAATCTGTTACTAAGTAAGCAAAAAACAATACAAAAAAGAAATGCCATATTTACTAATTATTTTTATTGCTGAATATTAGTGGCGGACAAAGCTACCCTCCTCATGGATAAATATTTTAAGGATTTTATTTGAAATTTTTTTTTTAATTTTTGAGCGTCAAAGTTCAGAACACATTATTAACTTCTACGATTTTTGTAAAAAGATATGAGCTCATAAAAATTTTTAATTTTTGAATCTTACTCCCCCCCTTAATAGAACAAATGCAGTTTCTTTAATAAATAAATTAAAAAATAAATAAATAAGTAAATAATAAAATAAAATAAGAAAAATTACCGCTTATGCGACGAGGATGACAAGAGCGCGGTGATGTCGTTGCCAGCGCCAATGATCGCCTGCGAAACGCGATAGTCCGTCATTCTTTTTTTTCTCACCGCACAAAACTCTCAAAGCAAGCGTCTGAAAACAAATAAAAATATTATTTATAAGAAGCACTAGTTATTATTATAAAAATTGCAAAATGAGCTAAAAAAGACTCTCGCGTATTCAAAACTAGAAACCAGAAATAATAGCTTGAAACATTACAATAGTGGGGAGGGGGGAAGGGGGTGGGGTAGCAGAAGTTGAAGGTACCAGAAGTTGAAGAGAAGGTTTATGTTAGAAAAATTCCACACTACCCTTTTTGTTTAATTTTTTTCTCGCGTTCGTTTCTACGACATAATAAATTATTATAATTATTATNGGTGGAGGATAGCAAAAGTCAAAGACTAAAAAAAGTTTGTTTGAAAAAAATCCAATTTTTTATAGTGGGAGGGTGGCGTGGACCATGCTGCTCCTTATTTAAGCTTCTGGATTTGGGGTATTTAAAAAAAATTATTTCTGAGGGAGGGGCTGAACATCGTCCCCTACACCCGCGCGCTCCTAAAAATTTTGGGACTTGAGAAATTGAGCAAACTGCAAAAGCGTAATAATCTAGTTTTTGGTGAAGTTATGAGGCCAAACCAGTTTAATGCAAATTTAACGAAACAAAAAATAAATTTCCAAAAAAATGATTCAAAATTTCTATTTTATTTATTTTATAATATCCCAAAAATGACTCATTTTCCTCATTTTCCAAAAAACATTTTTTAATCGAATTTTTTAACGATTAAAATTTTTTCAAAATTTTTTTGGAATTTTTAGAATTTTTTTTAAACTTTTTGACATTTTAATCCAATTTTGACGTAATTTCAGATACAATGTTTCGAAATTCTTCAAATTGCGTTTTTTGTTCTTGTTGTTTATTGATTCCAATGTTTTCCCATTTTAGTTCAAATGAACTTCATTCAAATGAAATTCATTCAAATGAAATTCTTTTGAACTTTTTAAATTCAAGTCATGCGTTCATCATTTGAAATCATTTAAAAAAAGTTAGTCCAACTTGAACTTTCCATTTTAAAATTGTCGTATGTGTGTGTTGGTTTGAAAACTTTACCCGCTTCTAATCTTTTTTAAAATACCTATCAAAAATAATTAAATTGGAAATCATTGGCTAGTTCAAATTCGAATTTTAAAAACTTCATGTTGAATTGTAGCTTTATTTTAAAGTTGAATTTTGTTTCGAAATGATTTGAACTGGTGACTTGAACGGTTCATTTTATCAGTTTATTTTGATTTTTTGAAAAAAGAGTACCCAACATTTTCGGGAAATGCCTTCAAAAAATATTTTATCTAAAAACTTTCCTTTTATTCCGTTTTTGATTATTTCTGTGGTCAAAAAATTTCTCTAATGCAAATTTGAAACATATAAACCTTTAAAAATTTTAATTTTTGACCGCTGAAACATGAGCTCCCCTATTTTGCTCAATTCTCCAGTTTACAATGATTAATAATAAAAATAAAAATTTGCAAAAAAAATTGCCCACATATGGCTTGATGTTTACGCTGAAGTTTTTTTTTTTTTTTTTACAATTTTTGATTTGTCCAAAAGGCAAAATTTAATCGGCAACAATTTTTGATTTGAAAATTTTTTGATTAGATTTTTTAATGAATATTCCCAAGTGCCAATTTGCTTGCTGCAATTGAGGTTCAATACAAGTTCGTCCGGCGCTTTTTTAAATTTATTTACGCCAAATTATTTCGGATGATCGCTAGGTTCAAAAACTATTCACTCAAAAATACTTCAAAAAATTGTTCGTTGTTTTTCAATTATTTTTTGTGTGCAAATCGGCGGTTTTTCAATAGACAAAAAATTTACTGTAAATTTGCCTCATAAAATGTTTTAAAATGTCAATTACAACGTTGGACGAAAGACAAAGTATTAATTATCCAGCATTATCTAATTTTTGTTATTTATTTATGCCAAAAACCGCAGAAAAATTGCTAGGTTTAAAAAAGCTGAAAAGAAATTAAAAATACTAAAAAAATTTTTCAAATTATTTTTTGAGTGAAAATTGGGAACAATTCTTGATTTGAAAAAATGCAAAAATTTTCATGCAAATTTGCCCAGAAAATAGTCTATTTGCGTTATACTTAAGCCACTTTCCTCTTATTTTGTTTTTTATTTATGCTAAACAGGTTCGAAAGATCGCTAGGTTCAAAAATCCTAGAAAATTGCCTTTTTGTTGGGTTTTTAGGTTATTTTTCTTTGGCACCGTCAAAAAAATGTGCAAATTGGCGTTTTTTTACTCATTTTTTTCTAATAGAATACAGTTACTTTAGAAATTGAATAATTTATGTCTAGGTAATTCCCCATAATTAAGTTCAATTATGTATATGTAAATGGTAAAAAATATATGAAAAATAAGTAAAAGTTTACCTTCTACCGAAATACTTTTTTCTGCTTTGCTTTTGCTTTTGTTTTGCTTTCTTGAGTTACAATTTTCTTCTCTGTCACAGTCGAAATTCCAAGGCGCCGCTTTCAGCTAGCTGCTCTCCACCAAACGCGGCGCTCCCACAAAAAAATGTCCAACAGCAAAAGTCCCAAACAGAAGTTGATTTTTTTTCTTCGAATCAGCTGCTCTGTCAGACGCAAAAAATCAGCGCTTTAATCACAGCGCGGTCACACACACAAACACACGAGACAAATTTCTATTCGCTGCTGCTGTTGTGACCGCAGCCGAACGCACACATAGTTCTTTGTCGCCCAGCGGCTTGCCTGTAGCAGCCTCTTCGCGCACAGCTGTTGCTCTGTCGCCCGCTAGCGTACAGTACAGTAGTAGTAGTAGACGTGTGTTTGCTGCCGCTACTGGTCACCACCGCGTACAATAATAGTACCGTAATTCGATGTTGTCGCTGTCGTCGCTGTTGAGCACACGCACACACTCACAGGCAGGCAGACACACAGACAGACAGACAGACAGCAGATGCACACGAGAACACAATTTCAAAGTTTGTGTCCACGACCCCTGCAAAAAAATTAAAAATTATGAAATTATCCACATTTATTATACTAAATACATATTTGTGCATATTACGCAAAAAATTGTCAAGTATTATACATATAATAAATAAATGTATACATAAAAATTCGGAATTTTATCGGCTAAAGTTTGAGGTGGGTGGAGCCCGGGAGAGTTTGTGGCTGGAGGCAGAGGCATCTGGTAATATAATGTAATAACATTTGGTGCTAAATGCAAAATTATAGCACATATTCGCCAATTTGGCACATGTTTATGATTTTTGTGAAAAACTGCCAAAATTAGAGAAAAACACAGTGTGCTCTCTCGCTTTTTCTCACGTTCTCTGCGCGTTTTTTAGCGAGAGAGCACTGCGTCTTTTTCTCTAATTCTGCTAGTTTTGCGCAAAACTCAGAAATGCGCTATACATATGTATTGAACCTATGAAAATTTGCACTAAATTGTCGTATGCAAATTTGCACTAAATTGTGCTGAAATTGTGCCATATATGTTGCTATATGCAAAATGTTATTCTCTGGAGCAATAATAACTGTACAATTTATTATTTCAAATTGATTAATAAATTTATTCATATAGGTTCGAAATTATGTACATATGCATGTATGTACTAACTCATATAGTTTTCTATCTAAAATGTATAAATTCTTCGAAGAACTTATAATAATTTAACCCAATTTAATATATATGTACTAAAATATGTGAAATGTACAATTTCGTCTGAATTGTGTGTTCTTTGTGCAATAATAATAATCGAAAAATAACAAAATAGCGGAAAATAATCGAATTAAAACAAAATTTGAAACAAAATTTGGAGCAATTTTTAATTAAAAAAAATTTTTTTTGCAAAAATCATCGTTATTATCATATAACATGTACGATGCCGAAAAACATATCGCGAACAACAAAAACAACAACAACAAAACTCAGACCGCAAAACGTGGCGTGTAAACAACAACAAAGCGAAAATTTCAACGAACAAAATGTCTGCAAAATAAATATTTGTTTACGAAAATATTTTTGTTGTTTTTGTTGTTGTTAAAACAGTCAGTCGTTTATGACACTACTGTTTTGTGTAATTGTTGTTGTTGTTGTTCGTGTTGTACGTATGTGTAGCTGTTGTTGTTGTTTTGTGGTCGTTATTTTTGTTGTGTAGCTGTGTTGTTGTCGTCGTTAACGTTGTTGTTGTTAATGCAAACTTTTGGGACTACCGTTGTTTTGTGGGACGGTAGTATGACTACTGTGTCTGTCGTGTAGTTGTTATGTATGATATGATTTTTTTGTTGTTTAGCTGTTGTTGTTGTGGTTGTTCGAGATTGTTGTTCTAGTTGTTGTTAACACAGCCGTTTATGACTACCGTTGTTTTTTGTTGTTGTGTGGGTGCTGATTTGTTTGACAATAATTTCAAAATTTAATGTTGTTTTTTGTTGTGTTTGAAAATAATTTTGAAATTTGTTGTTGTTTTTGTTGTTATTTTTGTTGTTTGTTTTCGGAGGATTGAGCACAAAATTGTTGGAATTTTGTGATTATTTTTTGTAAAATAGCTGGCATAAACGCTCAAAATTTAGTATTTTCCCGATTTGAACCTAGCAGTGTCAATGTACTGGCAAATTACATATAAAACTAATCCAATTCTTAGCGGTAATTTATGACGAAAAAGACACTGTGCTTACGAATATTTGCAAAGAAAATTGAAAATTTGCCAACAGAATGCAATCTTTTTAGTAAGAAAATTGATAAATTTTCAAATCGATTGAAAATTTGCATTTTTTTCAAATTTTTTCCTAATTTTTTTTTCAAGAAAGTTCTGTTCATTTTGCTTTTTTCGCTGTTTTTATTTTCATCTGACCGTTTTTGAACATTCTTTTTCCACTAATATCGACATTTTTCGCGCCAATTCGAACGCATATTGAGTTTAAAAAAATTTACATTTTCTTGGAAAATGTTGAAAAATTTACGAAAATTGACGAAAATCGGCCGATTTTTCGTAAATCGTAAATTTTGGGCCAAAAAAGCCGTAAATACGTAAATCGTAAATGTTAGCACCCCTGGTGTACTTGAGAGTCAAGTTACAATACTACATACTTGTAATGAGCGAACAGGTCTTACAGAAATTTGGCTTTTATGAAAACTATTAAAATTTCTTTTTTAAACTTAATCAATAGTTTGCCAAAAGAATAAAACAATTCGTTTCGTCTTGCAGTTGGCAAAGTAGTTCGCAACTTCGTAAACACTTCGCAAGAGATCTGGTCTGACGAAAAGTCTGTTAAGGATTTCTTTTTAATTTTAAACCTATTCAACTAAATCGAGTTGAGTTTGTGAAAATAATAAAACCAAAAAGTTACATAAATCTAGTCCTACGAAGAGTTTTTCTTTTATTAATTTTTAAAGATTGTTTTTGTACCTATTCAACAAAGTCTATATGAGTTTGGCAAAAAAATAATATAATTTGCTTCGTCTTGCAATTGTCGAATACCTCGACCAAAAAAAGAAATAAGTGTTCGTAATGATTAACAAGTCTTACACAAATCTGATTTTATGAAAAGTCAAAGTCTGTCAAAGAATAAAAAAATTGTCATTTTTGAACCTATTCAACTAAATCGAGTTGAGTTTGCCAAAAAAAATAAATAAAACAATTCGCTTCGCTCTGTAGTCTCAAGTGAAGAGAGGAACGATTAAAAAAATGAAATAAAATGTTCGTAATGAGAGTAAATGACGCAAAAAAACATTTGAAGAAATAATAAAAAATATTTGAACAAATTCATAAATTAATACAAAAAAAAATTGAAATCAAAAATTCATGCAATTATCATACAAATAATATGGCGGGAAAATATGCACAGCAATTGTGTGGTGGTGATTGCTGCTGCTGCTGCTGCTGGCAATGTGCGCTGCTGCTGGCAATGTTTGATGTTACTGTGTGGAAAGCTTTTTTTCTTGTACACAGCAGCAGCAACTGCGGCACAGCGGCGCGCGCGCAAAAAATAACAAAAATAACTTTTTTGTGGGTGGTAGCACGGCTACGCAGCCACATAGCCAACAGCAACACCAACAGCAATATGTAATAATGATGTCAAAAAAAGTTTTTTGCAGTCAAAAACCCCTGCTACTACTGCGATTGTTGTGATGAAATAAAGGCGGGATAAAATGTTCCCCAAACACACACACACATACACACACAGCAAAATACATGCATAACACAGCAAAATTAAGAAAGAGTTAAGGTAAACGCAGTCAAATATACACATACACACAGCAAAATTAAGAAAGAAGTAAGGTGAAAGCTATCTTGCTGCGCTGTTGCGTACGCTGCGTACACAGCACTAAAAACGCAACAATACTCAACACACACAGGCACATACACACAGCCAACAGCACAGCACAACAGCACAGCCAACAACGAGTTTGAATGACGAAGAAAGTTTTGTGTGTGAATGGGAGAGGGGAAAGGCGAATTTAGCTATGGAGGAATTCGAAAAAAGAACAAGAAGATGTGTCAGCGCTGCTACGCTGGTGCTGCTGTATATACGTATGTGTATGTATATGTATGTTATCTACGCACGCAGCGCGTGTAGCGCTGCGCTGCGTTGTGCACAGGGAGCACAGCACTGTGCTCTGTGTGTGTGTGTTTTCTAGCTGTGGTAGTGTATGTGTATTTTTGCTGTGACACAGCGAAATTTGCGCCAAAAAGAAGGCAACATAAACCAAAATCAATTATATTGTTATTGCGAAAAGTGGTAAAAGGTATCTTGTATGTAGAGGGGGGAAGTTTATCTGCGGTTTTTGAGCTGTGTTTGCCGATATGCTTTCAGCACACAGCGTTTCTTTGAAAAGAAAGCAGGAATGAAATGAAAACAGGCCAAACAATGTTGACAGGCAAACAGCGCCCCTGTTGCCTAGCTGTGCCACTGTATATGGGCTATCTGTTGTTTACCTGCCTTCGTCTAACTGTTTTTGTGACTGTGTTCAACAACGCAGCTGTTGTATAGCTGTGACACGGTTTTCTGTCTATATGTCTGTCTGGGTGTTTGTCTGTCTGTCTGTCTGTCTGTCTACTTGTCTATCTGTTTGTTTATGCATCTTTTACGTGTTTGTGTTTCGTGTTTGAGGCGCAAACCAGCAAATTTTACTCCGCAGCCTTGTGGCGGCCATGCTGCGTACAGCCCAACAGCAGCAACAGCAATACACACACATACACACATATCAACAACGCAGCTGCGTACGCTTTCTCCACATATTGTGTGCTGTGTGTGCTACCTGTGGTTCACAACACAGGCCGCACAATTTGAAACACTTTATGTACATGTAACAGATAACATTCAGCAAAATGTTTGTGTGTATGTGTGTGTTTAGCGTATTTTGTGTTCAATTTTTGTGTATTATATAGTGTATAGTATGATATTGTGTGTATGTATGGATTGTGTATTTTTCCTGTATGTTTTGTGTGAGGGCAGACAATTCACACAACACACTGCTCGTCACACAGCACAGCTAGGCAGGCGAGCAACTTAGCTGTGCTGAATCAGCCAAAAAAGCAGGCAGAAACTTGTGTAGCGCAATACACTGGAAGACAGCTTCAGTACATTATCTGCGAAAGTTCACAGCTAAACAACAGCAAACACAAACCCGTCTGTGACAGCCAACAAAAAGCAGCTAAATTTCTAGAACAGTTCAAACGCCAAACACACACATACACAAACACACAGCGTACACACCAAATATGTACACACACGCATACATATACATACACACAAAGGGATACACATATACACACACATACACACAGCAGCTAACATCAAAAAGCTGGTTAGCTGGCGTTGTGACAGCAGCACATGAAAATCACGAACACAGCACACCAACTATGCACACACATACACACAAAAACAAAGATACACACAAATACAAACACAGGAAGTGGTCAGAGAACAGGTTTGGCAACAGCCAGCTTTCTGCGCTCACACAACAGTAGCAACACCAGCAGCAACAACGACAACAACAACAGCAGCAAGAACAAGCAACAACACAGCTAAAGAACAGCTAACCCGCAAATGCAAGAAATTGCTTCACAGACAAACGAACAAATGTCAGGCAGCTAAATGACATGAAATGAATTGAAATGACACAAAATGAATAGCTGGCTGTGGGCGCAGCGGCGGCGAAATGTGAGCGCAGCGAAATAGAAAAAATAAAAAATTTAAAAAAATAAAAAATAAAATAATAAATGTCAGACAGAAAAAATTAAATCATTTTATCGGTTTTGGGGAAAAGGAAATTTTTTTGGTTAATAAAATTTTTTTTACGTTTTAATAGAAAAATTTTTTTTAGTTTTTCATAAAATTATTTTACGATTTAAATAAATTCTCACAAAATTTACTCAAAACATTACTTTATTTAATATATTTCAATGTATGTATTCGGGGAAACATGACTGCATTTTGCGGCGCTTCAAAGATCAGCGGCAGCGAATGGCGTAACAGCAGCAGAGGACTAGCCAACAGCATTTTCAGCTGCGCAGCAGCAGCTGAGATACAGCTGGAAGCTGGAAGAGGAGAAAACAGCTGAGATACAGCTGGGGCAAGGATGCAGCTGAGACAGAGCTGGAGCAAAGGAGCAGCTGAAATACAGCCAGGAGAGAACAACAGCTAAGATATAATCGAAAAAGGACAGCTAGTTTTGCTGTGCAAATTTAGAGAAAAAATTTCTTAGTTTTTATAGAAAAAAAATTCTTAGTTTACAAGCTGTGGACACATTAACCGTATCGTAGCTACCTGTGGCCATACCGTAATTGATCGATTTTTATTCAAAAAAAACATTTGGGCCACCAGCTCCAATGAAAAAAGCAGCGAAAGCGTAAAAGCAACAGAAGACGTCTTGTAGCTGCGCAACAGCAGCAGCTAAGCAACTTTTTGGGTTAGTTTTGCTGTTGCAGGAAACAACTATGTGGATTAGATCGTTATGATTAGTATTTCTTTTGGATAAATTCACTAGATCTCTTTGCTCAAAAATATACTGTTAATAAACAGTAACCGTACCATAGCTAACATTGGTCGTTATGTACAAAAATTTGGGTGACCAAAAAGATCGTTTGCATTCCGGAATTCTCAAATTAAAAAAGATTGAAAAAGAAAAACGGAAGCAAAAATTTCACCTATTTTGGCCCTATCCAACTGAATTTGGTGAAAAGCGTTATAACAAAATATGTATTTTGTGGTCGGGTCAATAGAGACTGTCTGTTTCGAACCTATCCAACTAAATGTCGTGAAAAATGTTTTTTACTGAAATAGTTGGCAAAGGATTTGGTTCGAAAATGATGAAGAAAAGCAGTAACAAAAATATTAATATTTAAAAGCGGTTTTCTGTAATTGTGCTCCAAACGTTTGTCCCGGCCAAAAAACAGCTAACGAGTTTTTGTTAAATTTGCATTTTTGGAGCGATTCTAAGATGGCGAGACGAAACCGGACCGAATTTGGACCGCTGGTTGCTGAGATATGGTGGTTTGAAAATTGTATGTTGGGCAAAGCTAAAAATCGCAGAAAAAACGCTTTTGTTGATTTTTTCTGTGCTGAGTTACTGTAATCCCCAAGTATTCACAAATTCGACCTATTTTTGGCGCTATTCAACATCCACATTCAGCGAAAACACACTTTCTAGCAAAAAAATGTATTATTGATACACACATATGTGTCATATGTGTTGCGATATAAGGATATACATACACATTTGTATGCAGTTGAAAGTATTGTATATTGAAAACACACACAAAAATAAATTGCCATCAAAAAAAACTTTTTTTTATTATTAAAATATTTTGTGAATGTGTGACAAAAGCGAAAAAATTTCGAAAATATTTAAAACTTTGAAGGAATTTGCACTACAAAAATAATTGGAAAAACACTTTTTTCCTGCAAAAAACAAAAAAAATTTGGAAAATTTAATTTAAAGAGATAGGGCGGTAGAAGAGAGAGAGAGAGAAATGTCAGAGATTGTAGTAATAGGAGAGAGACGGCAGAGAAACAATGCAAAGAAACAAACATGTATGTACATGAAAATACTGTATGTGAAGGAAGAGATGGTAACGGGGGATGTTGAGAGACAGACAGACAAGCAGACGAACATATGAAAATACTTCTCATTGTGGCAGATATACAGAGAAATAGATAGAAAAATACAGACTGACAGACAAAAATACAGACAGATAGACAAAGAAATGATCAATCATACAAACAGACAATGAACATACAGGCAATACAGACACAGACATACAGAATGCAGACAATGACAATGATATGCAGACATACAGGCAAACAGACACGATTTGCAGACAAACAGACAAGAGATATAAGATAATCTAGACATACATACAATCAAGGCTAGACACGACACAAAAAGAGTCAGAGAAAAATACAAAATGCAAATGTATAGCAACAAATGAAATAATAAATTAAATTTTGTTTTACTATGGCCAGGAAATGTTTCGAAATTATCACACACATAGACACAGAAACACACACATACTTTTACACAATTTCATACACACATAGACACACACTATTCACACAAATTGTTTCAAAAAAAATACAAAATTTTGCTTCCAAAATCGTTAAATCGTTATCAAATTTTTGTGTGTTATCAACATTGTGTGCGGGTAATTATCGCTTTTTTGAAACGTTTTGTGTGTTGATAGTGTATGTGTGTATGTATATTGTTTGCGTATTGTGTGACACAGATTGTGTGATAGTGAAAAACACAATAATACACATAACACCACACAAAAACACACATTAGCACACAATAACACACTATGAAACACACAAAATACACATAGTGATACACACATACGCACATATGTACACGCATATACACATGCATACATACACACATACACATACGTAAACTCATACACATATACACACAAACACACACATACATACATGTACACATGTACACATGCACACACATACACGCATACATACACATACACACAATAACACACTATAAAAGACACAAAATACATGTGTGACACACACAAAGACAAATTTGGAAAAGCTTAAACTATTTTTAGAGGGAATTTTATTCGTTTGGATTGATATTATCAAATGATGCGATAAATTGCACTGATAACAACAATAAAACAACAATTGATTTGGTGGTGCTAATGATGGTAGTGATAATGATAGTGATGAGAATGATTATAGCGATGATGATGGTGATGATAATAATGAGTGATAATGATGATGGTGATGAGAATGAGAATATCAATAAATAACCTTTGATTAGCTGACGGCGACAAAAATGAGAATGATAAAAAATCAAAAATGAATGATAAAAAATATGTACATATCATACCAAAATGTATAATAATATCATTTGCTTTGAAAATGAGCCAGAAAAATGAGAATGATAATGATGATGAAAATGATACGATGATGACATTGATAATGAGCATAAAGTCCACGAAATCGCTTTGGTTTAATAATAAAAATTTCAAAAAATGTTTTACGATTTTTTGTGGGCTAGATAGATAGACAAAACACAAAACAAAAAGAAATTTAAAAATAATTATGTAAAAAAAAAGGAAAAATAAATGAAACTCTCCTCCAATGGGGTGCCCGATGCACTTGCACCGGCCCCCTTTTGAGGGGGGACCGGGCCAGACTCGACCGTCTTATGGCCGGCCGGTTAGGCTGAACGCCCCTCGACCGTTTAGGCTGACCGCACGACCACGGCACTTCGAAACAAGGCACGCTACCAGTCGGACTACAAACATCGCCACGACCGTCAGAGACGGTGGGACGTTGGGCCAAGTGGCCTGAGTCGTGAACCACAAACCCGACGGCGGCGCCGGGGACGAGACCCGGTCTTATTCTCCCCCAGTCACCTGTGGGGCTTACCGCCTTAACTATAACTTTTCGAATCCGATCGAAGTCATAGCGATGTTTGGTCCGGCTGGACAGCGTGCCTAGCTCCCCGAAAGTGCCGCTCAGACTGCTCGAGATAGAGGAATCGCCGACGCTTATATAGCCCACTTCCGGCGATTCTCAATTCCCGGATAGGTTTCAGCGCACGTCAGACGACGAGACGAACGCGTGCTATCTCGTCAAAATTCTCAATCTCTAGCACTTTTTCTTTTTTTCGCATTGTTCACATCTCTTTTAAATCAACTAGAAATAGAAAATTTACCAAATATAATTTCAAATTCAAGTCACCAGTTCAAGTTAATTTGAAAAAACTTTCAAAGGGTAAATTAATTTTGAAAGGTTAACTAGCATTTTGAACTTGAGCTTTTTTCAAATTGATTTGAACTGGCATTTCAAACTTCTTTTGAATTTAACATTTTTTCACATTATCTTGAACTGGCGTGTTGAATTTGAAAATTTCAAATGAATTTCATTTGAACGGAAATGGGAAAACACTGGCACTAGTAAATAATAGGCCAAAAACAAAAAAGACGCCGAACCATTTGGGACCGCTCGATGAGCCACAATTCCGTCAACAATTTATACACAGAGAGGAAGGATAATTCACTTGATTCAATAAACAATTATTGGCTTTTATAGCTTATGCATTATTTAGCTTAGCTCTTGAGACAAACGCATACATACATGTACATCAGGGATGAGTCGAAAACGAATTTGAGATCCCGAGAATCGAATATTGAAAAGAAAAAATCAACGAAAATCGAAATTCGAAAGCAAAAATTTGTCGAAAATCGAAAATTTGGCCAAATTATTAAAAAAGATTTAAAATTTTTTTTCTCATTTTGACTGATATTCTCATAAAAATCTCACATTTGAATATATTTCTCCAAAAAATCACTTATGACTGAAATTAATTCGAGATTTCGAAAATCGAAAATTTCAAAATTCACCAAAAATGAAAATTCGAAAAAAGAAATTTTGTCGAAAATCGAAAATTTGGCCAAAATTTTTCACAAAAAAATGTTTTCATTTCGACTTAAAATTTGCCAATTTTTGAGAATATAAGTCGAAATGAAAACTTTTTTTTTGAAAAATTTGACCAAATTTTCGATTTTCGACAAAATTTCTTCTTTCGAATTTTGATTTTTGGTGATTTTTGAAATTTTCGATTTTCGAAATCTCAAATTCATTTTCAACTCACCTCTGATACACACAGTATTACAGATACGAAGAAGTACCACTAACCACAGTATACACAACAGCTAATGCGTAGCTCGCAGTAGCAGGCAACGCGCCAAAAACCATGAAAATTGGCCGACAATTTTCATGGTTTTTGGCCATTTTCTGCGCAAATTGGTGTTCTCGTCGCACACAAAACACAAATTGAGGAATGTAGTTTGGTGGAAATTGTAGTAGTTGACGATGACAAATGATTTCACAATTAAATTAAATAAAAAAAACAAAATGTTTTGAGGATTAAAATTTCAAAGAGAAAGGAGAAAGAGAGAGGCAGACAGACAGGCAGTCAGAATGAGCAATGAGCAAGTGGGTCTCTCTCTGATCCTCTGACTCCCTCTCTTTTTTCACTCTCTCTGTCTCTCTCACTCACTCACTCACTCTTTCTCTCTCTGTCTCTCTCTCTTACTCTCTCTCTCTTTCTCTCTCTCTTTCTCTCTCTCTCACTCACGCACTTATCTCACTCAGTCACTCTCTATTTTTCTTTGTTGTTATAATACGGTATATTCATTCCATAACCTCATCAATTTTTCTACACTTTCTCTAGTGTATATGTGTTTCAAATTATTGCACTTTTCCACCACAAATAAATTTTTTATTCCCTTCACTATTGCCTGCTTTTTGTTGAAAATGTTTAAATTCGACACGAAAACAAAATAGAAAAAATCAGACCTTTTGAACAGAAAAACGTTGAAATGATGAAAAATGATTGTCGAATGAAATCGATAAATGAAGAAAGTCGGTGAATAAAGTTATGAAGAAATATTCATTGCTTGAAGCATTCAAAAACCTTGACTTTGGATGAACTTTTCCGTATTTTTTGCATTAAAACTGAAAATTTTTGTATATAAAATAAACTTTTTGCATTCAGACTGAACTTTTTTCCATCCAAAATCAACAGAATTGTTGAAAATGGGCGGAGTCTTGTTCGAGTCATACAAAACCACATTTTGCATTTGCACCTACCGTCATACATATGCACCAGATTACGGCAATGAATGCAAAATGGTACTGTCTTTTATATTCAACGCGACACCGCTGTCGCCGCCGGTTGCCCCAATCAGAAAATTGCATATTTATATTAGTTCTTGCCGAAAAAGTTGACTAAGTTCAAATACGGTACATTTTCGGACTAGTCTAACCGTTGGCATAATGAGCTGTGCAAATTGCAAATTCAAAAAAAATAGTATACAAAAAGAGATGTATATATAACCTTTTGCATTGCATAATTTGCTAAATTAAAAAAAAAGTTGCAAATTGCAAATTTAAGGTTTCTTGACCAATTTTTTTTAGTTTATATAAATTCTGGTCCAAGTAGTTTAACAGGTTTAAATGCGGCACATTTTTTGCTTTGAACAAACCTACCGTGTTCCGACATTTGGGGACATTTTTTATTAAAAAAAATTTACTTGAGATTTTTAATATTATCGAATTTATGTTTCTTAAAGAAGCTCATTGTAAATTCAACGAAATTCAGTGAAATATTTCATTTTTTTATGATATTGGACTAGGATATAGCGTTCGTGCTGGGTACCCGCTTAGACTTCAACACGTGGGGGGTCGCTATACTCCACCTCCATTGAAAATGGCATAAAAAACAAAGCAAAATCAGTCCACAAATGTTAATCCCCAAACAGTATAACCTAACAAACTTATACAATGACTGCAAATTGTAAGTTGAGAACGGACATGAAAATTCTTGACCAATTTACATTAGTTCTCACTGAAGAAGTTCAACGGCACATTTTTCATTGATTAAAACTATTCAGTTGGGAAGAGTGCCAATCGCAAATTTGAAAAAAAGAGAAGAATATAACCGACCTTTTTGTACAATTTGCAGAAAATTTGCGCCACGATCGGAATTCGTTTCGGTAATTTGTTGAAACTGAATGAAATGAAATAAAATAAATAAAAAAAAAATTCCTCCAATCTCCAAATTATTCCGCGAAAAATCTGAAACATTTTCAAATATTTTTCATCAAAAATCAATAAAAATTTTGAAAAAAAATTATTAAAAATTCAATAAAATTTAATAATTTTTTATTTTCTTATAACATTAATAAAATTTAAAAATTTCGTCTGAAAAATATCCATCGAAAAATACATAAATTCGCAATTAAACGAAAAAATTCTACAGTAACTCGTCAAAGAGTTACGATAAAGCTTCAAGCGGTTCCCAATGCTTCATCAGAAAACAATCAAAGTTTCTACAGTAACCCGCTAAACTCCAACCAAAAAACTAAAAAAAAAGTATAACCCCAAGCAAGTTTCGAAAAAAATACATTCTACAGTAACCCGCCAAAAAAAGTGACGGTAACGCACCAAGCAAGTCTCACCAAAAATCAATAATATATAATCAAAAATAAAAAAAATTTTTGAAAAAAATTTTGAATAAAAAATCGATAAAATTAAAAAATGTTTTAAATTAAAATATTTATTTATAAAATTTATTTATAAAAAAAATTGTTTTATTTTTTTATAAAGTTTAAATAAAATTAAGAATTCGTATTCCGAATTCAGCCTGAAAGATTAATTCTGCTCAAAAATGCATAAATTAAAAATTCGCAATAAAATTAAAATAAAATAAATTTAAAAATAAATTAAAATAATTAAAAAACAAAAAATAAAAAAATAAAAAAGGATCTTCAACAAACTCAACAAATTTCGAAAATTCCTAAGCAATTCATTGTTCCACGTTGAGCGTTGTGTTGGGTCTCCGCCTCCCGCCTCTCTCCACCCGGGGGCAAACGGTAGGAGGAGGGGGGGGGGTGAAGGGGATCGAGTGCGGGGGAGGAGGGCGGGCATTGGTGGCGCTTGCTTTTATTATATAATCGAAAAAAATATAAAATTTTATTTAAATTGAGTCTGAAAAACGTTCAGCCCAAAAACAAAAATAAAAATAAATTTGCAATTAAATAAAAAAATATAAAAATTTCCAAAAATAAATTTTATTTTGTCTAATTTTGTTTTTTCTTCTTCCAAAGCTGACTTTGTTGTTTTCTTCTAACGTCGTTGTTGTTGTTGTTGTTCCTTTAGCTGTGTTTGCTGCTGCTGGTGTTGTTGTTGTTAACCGCAGATCTTTGACACAGCAAAACGAAACAACACAAAAAAGAAGCAGCACATACACACACACACATCTAGACAAAACAGCCAAAAGCGTGCCTTTTCCGTCAATTTTTTGAATAGTAAAAAAAGTAAAAATGAAGTTTATTTTTTTCAGTTACTGAACTTTTCGGCTTTTCGTGACCAAAAAATTAATTGCGTGAGTTAATCATTTAATTAAACCAATTAAAAAATTTCAAAAAATATAAAAACACAGATTTTGTACGAGGTAGCAGCACAAAAAAAGTTGTTAGAACGCAGTGGAAAACGTAGCTAAAAATTTAAGGTTTTCAGTGAAACTGAATGGGAATTGAACCCATAACAAAAAAAATCCATGAAAAAAAAGAGATTGACCGCGGTGGGAATCGAACCAACCATCTCCAGAAAGTGGGCGACCGTTCTACCAGTTGAGCTTCACGCACACTTGTGAGCACAGAATATAAATCATAATATAAGTATATGTATAAATCACTATTATCGCTCTAACACAATTTCATCAAAAATTTTGTTTTGATGTTACAAAAACCTCGACAAACACAGTTTTGCCCCAAAAATCTCAAACATTGCGTCGCCTTGTGTATTAAAAAAGAAAAAAAACAAAAAAGATCAAAAATTCAATAAAAAAGCAAAAATTAAATAAATAAAGGAAAAATAATAAATAAAAAAGCAAAAATAGAAAACAAAAAAAGTAAATTTGTAAGCAAAAAATATAAAAAAAAGCAGAAAAAATAATTAAAAAGTGATAAAATAAATTTCAAAACATTTTTTGTGGAACAAATAAATTTCATAAAAGTTTTTGTTTACCGTTCATTCGCGTTCTTTTCGTTTTTTCTTGCATTTTATACAAAATCACACACGCTCACACATTTATGACGATAAATGTTCTGTTCATTGAATAAAGAACATTTTTTGCGTTTGTGATGTTTGGATTTGGTATGCGAAAAAAAGGGTGTTCGAGAATGTTTTGGCTTGGTGGTGGTGTTTGGAGTGAATGTTTTATTACTGAACTGAGCTACAGACTGAACAAACGCAAAAAAAAACCGAACTGAGCTACGGACTGAACTGAGCTACGGACTGAACTTTAATGTAAACAAAAACAAATGCAAGTTTATTTCCCTTCTATACCGATTCCGAATTCGTTGATACACATTAAATGCTACACACACAATGAATTGGTAATAACCGCAGATATCAACTCAACAACAGCTGACGCAGTCAAAATACTTTTTGATCACAAAATTTTTATTTTTTTAATTACTAAAGTTTTACCTAATATGTATGTACATATTACCGGAGCAATAAGACATATTTGTGAAAAAAATTGTAAAAATCAACTACAAACTCACAATAATTTACAATCGCAAAATAGTAAAAAATCCAATTAAAAATGATAAAATTTGAAAGTGAAAAAAACGTAAAAAAAATAAAAAATAAAAACAAATAAAAATATCGAAAAAATTGATTTATTTTTGAAACATTTACGAGAGTGAAACAATAAAACAAAATTATATATGTATTCAACTATGTATGTCTGATAATAACGGTATGTGATGACGGTATTAAATAATTGGGTTTTCGCGAGAGAGAGATGGAGAAAGAGAGAGAGAAGGAAAGAGAGAGAGAGAGAGAGAGAGAGAGAGAGAGAGAGAGAGAGAGAGAGAGAATAAGAAAAAAAAGAGAAAATATGGCCAAATTCCAAAAATTATTTCAAAATGTACATATTAGTGAAGTTATCTCGGTTATAATGTCATTACCATTTGATGTCATATCACCTATATATCATTATCACTTAGTTATGATATCGTTATCCTGTCATCGGTCGGCCGGCTTATCATATCATATACAATATAACAACTTTATCATTTTGATATAATATCATTACTTTATTATGATATTCATTATCACTTTGTCGATCGGTAAACACCTATCACATTAATAATGTTTTTCACTTATTTATATGTTTTGTGCAGTTTTTGACATTTTTGAAAAATAATTGTATAACATAATTATAACTAGCAGTAAACAAAAGAAAGATAAATAATTAACAATTAGACGGCGGGCCAAAAAAAATAAAAATAAAAAAACACATAAATAAGTGAAAAACATTATTAAATTCGAATTCCCAGTGCCAGAAAACCTAAAAAAAATTTTTTGATGCCCGATACAACAAAATCCAAGAACCAAAATCCAATTTTCGTACCACCCAGCTCGATATTTTTTTTTTGATATTCAGAGGTAAGGGCTTAGCTTCTAATTTTGTGGCGCGTTGTGCACCTCAGGATCCTAGATTTTTGGCTGCCGGAATTTTTGTGCCACATTTTTTTTTATGTTTAGGACGCAAAGTTCTGGGCGCAAGATTCTGGGGCGCAAAATTCCAAGGCGCAAAGCTTTTGGGGTGCAAAATTCCGGGCCGCTTCGGCATTAAATTTTCCCGAGGCGCAAAGCTCGGCGGAAAAACAACAGCGATTTTCAGCAAAAAATCACGGAAAAGAACGTTGAATTGAATTGAAGATTGAGGCGAAATGTTCGCAGACAATCGCTCGGGTGAGCAATAAATAGCAAAAATGTGTGTGTCGATGTGTTGTGTATGTGTGTGAATGTATGTAAAAAATTTGTACAATTAATCATCGAATTTCTCTGAAAGCAGCAAAAATTGAAATTTTTTGAGAAAAAAAGAGAAAAAAGTTGCGAAATACAGTCATAATTTCGTAAAAGTCTAACAGAAATTATGCAGAATTTCAAAGTCAAAAAAGAAATTTTTTCGAATTAATTCACTATGAGGATTATTTATTTTTATTCTTTTTTTGAATTTTTTAGTGGTTTTTTGAACAAAAAAGAAAAAATTATAATGAAAAATGAAATTTTTTTAATGATTTTTGAGGTGTAAATCAAAAAATAAATACATAAATCAAAAAATTATGGAATCGATCGATGCTCAGATAGAAATAAATTAATTGACACAAAAATTAATTAATTGACAATGGGTTAAGGGGGGAGGTGCAGTAAGAGCGTGGATTAGAGAGGGTTGAGGATGGGGGGGGGGGGGGGGTNGATAATTGGCGAATGTGGGACCACGACCGTTTTACACATATCATATGTCATTCGAATGGTAATGATGCGCAGATTCCAGATATCCAATAAAAAAAATTCGGAAACGCAAAACATGTTCATTTTCCAACACGCAAAGGTCAGAAATCCACAGGGGGGACCAAGGTAGTGTGATCTTTAAAAATAGCAAAAATTTATTTTTTCCCAAAATAGCTGAAACACCAATGATGATGTATTTTTAAGGCTACAAAATACATTTCCGTAGTATTTTAATCGATTTTTACGGATTTCAAACGGTTTGAAGAAAAAAATTTTTATGATATTTTCTTAAGAGTCAAAAAATGATTTAATCATTGGTACATTTTGTAGCTCCTGAGCAGGGAACGTCAAATCGTCTTAAATTAATGTTTTCAAAAAATGATTTACTTTTTTTAAATTATTTGACCCATTGACTATTTTTCTGTTATTGTTTTGCCCTTCTTCGTTTCAATCTTAGAAAAAAACGGAGTTCACTAAATTTCCGTTTTTTGTTTTTGAATATTTTAAATTCGTCTATTCATTTTAATTTGATTTTCGTTTCACGAGGCAAAATTGTGTCCTCAAACAGAAATATGCAAGGATTTTCTCTTTACAAAAATACAAGATAGAGAGGAAAGAAATAAATTTGATTAGAATAAACTATTATATTACATACACGTGAAGAGACACTCATGGAGAGTAAGAAACAAGATTATCTTGTTTTGAGTCAAATCGCCTAATATTGTTTTATGCGCTATAAAAGAGGAGTAAATATCAAATTTCTATCAGTTTTCACTGTTCAATTAGTGTTTTAATATCTTTTTTTTATTGTATTCAAGAACATTATTAAATTCCGGTAATTATAAACTCGTAACTTGAATCCTGGTTAAATGCATATAGATACCGGATATATAATTGAAACAATTTATAAATTGTTTCCATTTGAAATAATGAATATAATTTAATCCATATTTGTATTTTGCTCCAACTAAATCCATTTTTATATCCTCTTTATTCAAAAAGTATTAAAGTTACATTTAAGAAATCATGAATCTCGGAGTAATTGTTGAATATGGTTACCTCGCAAAATCGCTCAAAAATACCTTCATAGATTTCCAAAAGCCTTAAAGATGTGGCAGCCACGTTCAAAAGCCACAAGAGGGACCATACAAAAAAGCTGAATTTTTTCCGAATTTCCTTAAGTTTACAGCAGATGAAATAAAATGCCTCAAAACCATACGTTCAAAAATGTGGTTGACGAGTATTAGGCTCAGCCTAAGCCTAACGAAATCAAATTGGCTCAGCATAAGCTGCGCTCAATTTTTTTCGATTTTCAAAATACACCTTGTTCCATTTTTTGCCTTTCCGGTGATTTTTTTTGTCATTTCTATCGTTTTTCGGGCATTCGGAAAGTTATTATACACGGCATGTTAATATAAAACACGGCATGTTAAATTTAATTTCTTTGTCCAGTTTAAGGAATTGAGTCATTTCAGTGTTTCCAAATTTTGGCTAAAGTTAAATTTCGACTTTCCCGCGCTTTTCTGGATTGCCCGAGTATCCCATCAATGAAGGGAGGGTAATCGATATGTCAGCGGATAGCCCATTAAAAATTATGTCGATCTGTGTAATCAAAAATGCTCAAAACCCAAATATCGGAGTGTTGTTTGCGATAGAAAAAAGCGCGGGAAAGTCGAAATTTAATTTTAGAACTTTTTTTTTTGAACTTTGGTTTTGATTGAACTTGGAAATTGGAAACACTTGTTAAATCATATAACTTGATGGAGAGAAACGCGGTTAGAGCGGGAGTCAGTTGAGGGATAGCGGAGCGATTGAAGGGAGGGGGGATAATAAAAGTATTATAATTTTTTACAAAAACACTTACTGATTGTAAATTTCTTGCGCACGTCCTCAATTTTTTTTGTCGTACCTATATATAAAGAGCGCATAGGCAAATTCTTGCTACGTTCAAAATAAAAAAATTGTTTTTTCGTTTTTTCAAAGTTTTTTTTAAATTTGCTGTAACTTGTTAAATCCGAAATGTAATCGTATTTTTTTCAAAAATACATGAAAAAATGCTGAGACGAATGCACTTTTTACAAAAATGCATGCAAAAAGTGTCAAGGCGAATGCACTTTTTCCTAAAACGCACACAAATAGTGAACGGAAGATGATGAAGCAGATAAATGAAGAAATGCCTTCAAAAAATAAGTTTGAAAAAATGAATGCATTTTTTGAATGCGGATTCAACATCGGATTTCGAATTTGGTAGGTTACAGCACTGTTCGCCGCTATTTTTTTCGATAAAGTCACTTTCTGAAATAATTTAATTTTTCATGGAAATAACGACAACAGGGCGGAGGGGGGAAACTGAAGAAGTGCCGACAAGACTGCAGCAAACCCCGCGGTATCTGAATTGCTAAATGACTTAAACAAAATGAGGAGTATGCTAGGTTTAATTGCTCAATGAATTTGGAAGCATCAGCCAGTATATACGTATTTCCGCATCGATTTTGTGAAATTAAGTAAGAAAATGGATTCGATTTTTGAAGAAAAATTGAAAAACAAAAGCGAAACGCAAATAAAATTGAAAAATTTTGGCGAAATTTCGGCAAAAACATGAATCGATATATCGAAATACGCCTGACGTCGACACAAACAAACACGCAGCCGAAATACATTCAATGTAGCAAATACAAATAACTAATTATGAGATACACACACGGTCACACAACACATAGACAGACAGACATGACCACACATCACACATAACACACACAATACACAAAACACATATACTTACAATACATATAGCACACAATGCATGAAACACAAACACACACAACACATCACACACAAGCACACAACACACATGTCAGAGGGCTCTGTTTTTGTCCGGAGATAATTTTACGCAAAAAAAACATTGAAGAAAAACCAAATTAAAAAAAATTTGACCCGTTTTAGTCTTAAGCAGTTTAAAAAATTTATTTAGCTACCATCCTTCCAACTCCCCGTCTCCAAACCCCCCCCCCCTCTCCCCACTATTAATTCTTTAACTTCTAAAACTTTCTTTTGTAAATTTTACTTGTAATTATTTGCAGTATTTTAATCGTTATTTAAAAATTCAATATTATTCAAAAAATGTCTTTTGCAAAGCAAAAAGAAATTTTTAAATCGAAATATAATAAATAAAAATAAATAAATAAAATAAAAAAAGTAAAAAAATAACAATGGAAAAAGAAAAATGACGTTAGGGATCGTGAAAAAGTGCGATATATAATGCGTTCGTCTCGTCGTCTGGCATCGGCTGAAACCTATCTGGGAATGCAAAGTGCGCAAAATGTGGTTATATAAGCGATTCCGCTTACATTCATCTTCGTGGAGTGCTGGAGTGGGTGCTTTGGAACGGGAACTGCTTCGCCGGCGAAAGCCAAACCGAAAACAAAAACAAAATCAAACCTCTTAGCTCAGGCTAACCGCCGTTGGAGTTGTGCCTGTGATGGGTCGACGTGGAGGGGGTGACGGCATTGCGGATCGCTCGTGGAGGTAGGAGGCAAAGTGTGCCTCGAAGGGAGGTGCGCTTTTACGCGAGGTTCAGTTTGGTCGTCTGCCACGTTCCAGCACCTTTGTCTGTGAAGGCACTACCCATTTTTTTAATTTTTTTGACGATTTGCGCCAAATTTCTACCATTTGTGCCAAAATTTTGGAAATTTTGAAAATTGTGCAAAATATTGAAAAATGTGCAAAATTTTGCAACTAGTGCTAATTAACCAAAAATTGCTAACTGTTGTTTTGCATTTTTGAGCAAAATATAACTTTTTTTGGCCTGTGATTGGTGACTAATAACTGACTACTCTATTCGCCTACTTTATACTCTCACATATGTAACTAACAGTGCTGGGACTTGAATCATTTTCGAATCCACTTGAGCGTGAATCCGGCAAATTTTCTTCATTATTTTTTTGAAAAAATGGCCTGAGCCGATATTGA
>SAUE01003102.1:175314-189372 GCA_009724625.1 Deladenus siricidicola
CTTTCCTTTCCTTTCCTTTCCTTTCCTTTCCTTTCCTTTCCTTTCCTTTCCTTTCCTCTCCTCTCCTCTCCTCTCCTCTCCTCTCCTCTCCTCTCCTCTCCTCTCCTCTCCTTCGCTTTTCCCTTGCTTTGCTTTAATTTAATTTGCTTTCTTGCTCTTCTTTCTTTTTTCTTTTGTCTCTAATTTTCTTTCCTTTCCCTTGTTTCTTTTCTCTTTTCCTTTCTTTTTATTTTCCTTTCCTTTTATTTCTTATCCTTTTCCCTTTCTTTCTTTTCCTTTCCATTTCTTTCTTCCATTTCTTTCTGTTCCTTTTCTTTTCTCTCCTTTAATTTCTTTCCTTTCTTTTCTCTTATTCATCTTTTTGCTTTTTTGCTCTCATTTCTCTGCCGTTCATTTCGTTTCTCTCACATTTCTACTCAATTTTTGTTGCTGTGACACAGACAACCAAAAAAGAAAACAATTAAAGGCAGCGATGAACGCAGCCAAGACAAAATATGATACAGCTGTGTATGTATGTGTGTGTATGTGTGTGTGTGTGTGTGTCATGTTTTGATGTATGTATTATCACATATTTTGTGTTGTGTGTCTGAGCGCGCGTTTCCCACAGATATTACAGCCAACAGCCATCAACACAGCAGCCAGCGACACACACACACACACAGCAAATTGCAGCGCAGCACGCAGCTAGACACAGCGCAGCGCTAATATATGTGTACGCTGCTGCTGTTGTTGTCTCTGCTGCAGCCGTTGCCGCTGTTGTTGTTGTTGTTATTGTTGATGATGACGAGTACCTGTGTCCATCCGTTCATCATCAATTTCTTCCGCAGCCATCGAAAACGCCTGTGGTTTTTTGTGTGTGTGCTGCTGTGCCTGCGATGCTGTAGCTGATTTCGTCATCGCAGCCATTTATTCCTCTCTGCAGGCATTATCGCTGCAACCGGCCGGAGCAGCTTCATACACAGCGAAAATTTATCGCTGCTGTTCTCAAAATTTTGTGCGTGCAGAACAAAGCAAAAAATGAAAGAAAAAATTGACTTTCTTTCCTTTCTCTTTCCATTTTTTCTTTTGCTTTCTTTCCTTTTTCTCAATTCATTCATTTTTTCCTTTCTTTTCTTTCTCATTCAATTCATTCTTTTTCCTTTCTTTCATGCAATCAATTCTTTTCTTTCTATCATTTTGTTGTTCTTTTCTTTCTCTCACTCACTCAATCAATCACTCTTCTTTTCTTTCTCGCATTCATACAATTTTCTGAGAAAGACTGCTTTCCTTTTTTTTCTCATTCATTCTTTCCTATTTTCGTTCGCTCCTTTTATGCGCTTTTCTTTCTTCATGCTTTCTGCTTTCCTTTCCTTTCGTTTGCTTTCCTTCGGCTTCTTCGCACTCCTCTTTCTATTGTCGTTAATTGATTTCTCGTGTTAGCCGTTCTCGTCATTCTTCTCTTATTCATTCATTCATTTTTTTATTCTTTCTGCCAACACCTACCCCCCCCCCGGAGTCAAATGGTGAGCTCTAAGAAGCTCATGCTTTCCTTTTCTTTCTTCCGTTCTTTTTTTAAGACAAAAAATTGATTACCCCCCCCCTCCACCCCACAGTCATTTGCTACTCCCTCCCCCCTACCCACAGCTACAGCCACAGCTACAGCCATAGCCAGCAGTAGCCATTTTGTGCCCTGAGTCATTCGACTAAAAAAATTGTTTTTTTCGTCTCCAAAAATTGCTTAATTTTGTTCTTCGTTAATTGTGTTCTCGCGTCAAGCGCGAGAAAGAGAGAAAGAGAAAGAAAGAGAAAGAAAGAAAAAGAAATGAAAGAAAAAAAGAAAGAGAAGGATGGAGTAAGGGAGAAAGAGAGAGAGAAAGAAAGTGAGAAAGAGAGAAAGGGACAGAGAAAGATCATATCAAAAAATGAATTTTTCGCAGCGCTTATCCCCCCGCAGCATAATACTCCTGCGCCGCTCCTGCGCTCTGCCCCCCACCACAATTCCGTTTCTTTTTCTGTGCTAATCTTATCTTTGCTGTGTGCTGTGTGTTGTTTAGCTGTTCTCATCATAATCATCATCGTCATCATCATTTTCCAGCAAGCGTTTTTTAGCTGCTACAGATACAGCTGCTACTGCTGCTATTCATCTTGCGGCTGTCGTCGTTGCTGTTGTAGTTGCTGATGTGCTTGTTGATGGCGTAGCTGTCGCAGTAAACGTTGCTGATCTAATTGCTGCTGCTATTGGTGTCTCTGATGTTGTTGTAGCTGTTGATGTGGTTGCTGCGGTGTTCTGGGCGCGTAACTGTTTCTCTCTAGCTGCATCAGCACTGTTAATATTTTTGAAAATTTTGCTGTTTGCTGCTTCTGGCTATGCAGCTGCTCTTGCACTCCTGCTCTTGTTGTAGCTGTTGTTTCGGCTTTTGCTATTGCTGTGGCTGTTCTTGCGTTTACTTTTGTTGTCGCTAACTGCTGTTGCTATGAGGCTGTAGCTGTAGCTGCGCTATCTACTGCTGTGCTTGTCGTATGTTGTTCTTGCTGTAGCTGTGGCTGTTCTTCTTGTAGCGTGTGGCTGCTCTTGCTTGCTACTGCGGTGGCTGTTGCGCTTGCTAGCTACCGATGTGTGGCTGTCGCAGTCGTGGCGCCGCGTTATCTGCGAATTTCATCGCCGCAGCTATTTGAGGAAATTTCACTTTTTTCGTAATTTGTGAATCATAATTTTCCGGTTTCTTTTTTTCGACTTTTTTTTACTTTAATTTAATTAAGAAGTAATTGATTGGTAATTCTTAATACATATAATACTACTGTTATTACATATAATTTTACATATTTCATATTTTTGCACTTTTTAAAATGCATAAAAAAAAATTTGGGAATTTTTACTTAAAATAATTTCGAAATATATTTATAAAATATTTTTGATGTGATTGGCCTCTTTGAAAACTTTTTTTTCTGTTTCTCTCGTTCTCTCTCTCTCTTTCTCTCTCTCTGTGTCTATGTCTCTCTCTGTATATGTCTCTCTCTCGCTCTCTCTCTCTCTTTCTCTCTCCCTCTCTCTCTCCATCTTTCTCTCTTTTTTCTGTTTCTCTCTGTCTTCTTCTCACTATACGCCTTCTATAATTCGCATACGGTTAACGCGCATTACCGTATGTATCAAATGTTCGCTTACAGTAATAAGAGATTATAATAAGAATACACACAGTTTTTACTTTTGTCATTTACAGAACATTTGGGAGACAGCGAAAAGCAGACGACGACGAAAAATGCTCGCAAATTGCTGATCGACGAGAATTTGCACCAAGAACAACAACAACAACAACAACAAACGAAAATTTGCATCAAAGAAGCAGAGGAAGAGTGACAATTTGCGCGCAAAATGTTGAATTCGACGCTGCGCGTGGAGCAGTCCGTCTTCCTGCACTCCGGCCTCGCCTACGCGATCGCCGGCTTCTTCACGTGGGCGGCGCTGTTCATCACCCTCCATCAGGTATACTGTGTTGCCGTTTTTTATGCTCAGTTTTTACAGTAATTTTTATTCATTTTTAAGTTTCTTAATTTTATTCACTTTTTATTTAATTTTTTTAATTCAATTTTATTTTTGGTTTTGGTTTTTGAATACAGTACCTATGTATACTTGCGTACTGTTGCGCACTTTACACAGCACCACCCACACCGGACTGGGTACGGTAGCGCTTTCTATGTCTATTGGACGCTTTAGATATTTAAATTTTTGAAATTTAAATTTTTGAAATACCGGTCCATCCCACTTTCTTTCTTCAGATACCATAGGCGCCCTATTCAAATACCGTAGACTTACTGTGTCTTTTAATTAAAAAAAATTTCTTTCAATATTCCACAAACTCTCCCCCCGATCAAATCTACCAACGCCTGCGCTGTTACGCATAGATCAGATACCATAGGTTACTGTACCCAGTTTTTTTCATAAATCCAATAAACTGCGCCCCGCTCAGATCTACCAACACCTGCGCTGGTACACGTGCCCGTCCGAGCAGCGGTGGATCATCCGCATTCTCTTCATCGTGCCCGTCTACTCGTTCGACTCGTGGCTGAGCCTTCTCTTCTTCCGCAACAATGTCTACGTCTACTTCAACTCGATTCGCGACTGCTATGAGGGTGAGTGCGGCAGGCGGCTGTTCTTTTCCGATTATTTTTTTTACTATGTATTCACATAATTCGTTTCGGTAGGGTACCAGTGGTGAGTCGAAAATGAATTTTCTATTTTCGCAAATCGCAAACCGCAAATTTTTACCAAAATTTTTTTTGTTTTTATAAAAAAATTTGTATGAGAAAATTTGTTTACCGATATCTCCGCAATAGGATCACAACGTTGTGCCAAAATCCGACATCGCGAATATGAAAAAATAACTGTCTCCCATTTGTTAAGAAAGCCGCAAAACAGCAAAATTTACTNCCCCCCCCCCCCCCCCCCCTCCTCATCCCCAGGTAAATTTTTTTTTGATTTTCGCAAATTTTTGTCCAAAAAAGCCGTA
The DNA here is from genome assembly GCA_009724625.1 of Deladenus siricidicola. Lineage (NCBI taxonomy): Eukaryota > Metazoa > Nematoda > Chromadorea > Rhabditida > Sphaerulariidae > Deladenus > Deladenus siricidicola. Next base: position 179,799 of record SAUE01003102.1, read on the forward strand.
CATCACAAATTTGACCAGCAATGTACGCCACCCCCCCCCTCCTGGCCCCCCGGCTGGGATACGTGACGCGACGCCACCCATCCATCTGGGAAGGGGGGTGAAATTTAAAATTCTTAAGTTTTTTTTGCTATTACGAATGAACGTCCACGATGGGAAATCCGAGCCTCTTCGTTTTTTGGCGTAAATGCTTTTTACCAATCAAAAAAAAATTTCGGATAGGTTTAAAAATTGTTTTTAATAATGTTTAAATGTTATGTGCAGCGTTCGTGATCTACAGCTTCTTGAGCCTCTGCTACGAGTATTTGGGCGGTGAGAGCAACATTATGGCCGAAATTCGCGGAAAGCCGATTCGGTGAGTAATTTTTCAGACACTAGCCACGCCCTTTGTTATCTCTCCGACTCCAATTATGAACATTTTTGCGCCCCCCCCCCGCCTCCAATTATGAGCATTTTTCGTTGGGCGTTTTTGAGCTTTCATGTATGCGAATATTTATTTATTTATTTAAAAAATAATATACGGTAATCCAATCAAACCAAATAATTCATAAAAAAGATTTTATAATAAAGTGAAAAAATTTCACTCTTTCATCAAAAAATGGAATACCTTTAATTTATGAACTTTAGAGTTCATTTTTCCAAAATTTTTTTAATATTTCATGAAAAAGTTCATAAAAATATATGTGTATGAAATATAATATATAAAAAATGTGTATAATGTATGAGTAAAAATGTGTATTACGTATGAAATGTGTGTATACTGTGCGTTCAGACCGACAAACTACATGACGCTGACGTGCTGCCTGGCCGGCAAACAGTATACCATCGAGTTTCTGCGCTTCTGCAAGAAGGCCACGCTACAGTTCTGCTTCATTAAGCCGGTGATGGCCGTGCTGACCGTAATCCTCATGATCGCCGGCAAGTACGAGGACGGTAATTGGAGGTATTATTTCATTTTTGAAAAAATTTTTGCTTACAGTATGTATGCATTATGAATACAGTATTTTAGTAATTTTTCTTTTTCGAGTAATACCGTTTGACAATGGGGAAATTATGTATTCTATAATAAATACGATATCTTAGTCGGTTTCTTTTAAAACTATACCGTATAATAGTGGATACACTATATAATATACAGTATATTAATCGTTATTTCTTTTAAAACTATACCGTATGACCGTGGGGAGGGGGGCACTATACAGTATGAATACAGGTTTTTCTTCAAGTAATACCGTAAGCAATTCGATGCCAAATCGAATCAAATTTTTTTTTAATTTTTAATACATAATATCTCATAAGGCAAACTCGCTTTAAAATCTATAAAAAAAAATTTTTTTTTATATAAAAAATATACAAAAAAAATTTTTTTTTTACATTTTCATTTTTCTTCAGTCTCGACCAAGGCTACATCTACATCACCACCGTCTACAATTTCTCCGTGTCGCTGGCGCTCTACGGCCTCTTCCTCTTCTACACGGCGACGCGCGACCTCCTCCACCCCTACAGTCCGGTGCTGAAGTTCCTCACGGTGAAGTCGGTGATCTTTCTCTCGTTCTGGCAGGGCTTCCTCCTTGCCGTGCTCGGCGCCACGTCCGCCATCGATCCGGTATCGAATTCTTAGTGTTTTGTAAACAATGCGGACTGGACTGGACCTATTGGGTTGATGCATAAGTCATTGCACATTTTTTCAAAGTTAAAAATGCGCACAAAAAATAAACGTTTTGGCATTATGTTTTATGTTATTCGAAAGAGCATTTCTTGCTTTACATGATAGTGTTTTTAGTTTTTTTGATGGGGATAATTTTTGTTTGTTTTCAGTTTATTGAAATGGAGTGTCAAGTCGACAAAAAACATTTTCGACTAATTTTCAAATTTCACATTTTTTTTTATTTTAACAAAACAGCAAATAATAAATTAGGCAATAATATATCAGAAAAACTGAAAACACTATCTTGTAGAGGAAGAAATGCTTTTTCGAATAACATAAAACATAATGCCAAAACGTTTATTTTTTGTGCACATTTTTAATTTTGAAAAAATGCGGAATGACTTATGCATCAATCCAATATAAACGCGCCTAGCGTCTTAAACTGCCGGAAACAAAAAATGTGTAATTCAGGTGTACGATAAGGACGGCAACGAGCTGATCGGCCGCGGTACGGTGGCGGCCGCTTACCAGAACTTCTTCATCTGCGCGGAGATGTTCTTCGCCGCCATCGCGCTACGCTTCGCCTTCAGCGTCTCCGCCTACATCGACGCGCACACGGGTGAGCGTAATAATTTTGTTGAGTGCGCAACGAAATGATAATGATTTTGACTAATGATAATAATGATAATGATTTTGTTGACTACGCGACGGAATGATAGTGATGTTGACTAATGATAATGTTTGCGTTTAGTGAGCGGTGACGCGGACGCGCGGCCCGTGACGCTGCAGAGCATCAGCAGTTCGCTGAAGGAGACGATGAACCCGAAGGACATCATGCAAGACGGTAACCATTTACTATATCTGAATTATACTGCATCACGTCGACATTGCTGTATCATTTTGTTTACTATCACTAAATTATACTGTATCACGTCGACATTATTACTGTAGCATTTTCATTGAATCATTTTTCCTAAATAATTTTGAATCATTTTCAGCCATCCACAACTTCCATCCACAGTATCAACAATACACACAGGTAAAATCAATTCTCAGACATATGTACATATGTGCTACGTTAATCGAAGTGCAAATTTTTCATAAAAAATTTGTTTCAACATTAGACTCGAATCCACCGAATCAAAATGAAAAAAACATATGAAAAAGTCAGCTAGAAATTCCGAATAGCTTTAAATATACCAAAAATATTACTAAATCGATTAAAAAAGATGAATAGGTCTAATATTTTTAATAATTTTTGTTAAATTTTCAAAATAACAAAAATCGTTCAATCTAAAAAAGTTTAAGTTTTATTTTTTCCGTTTGGAAAACGGAAAATTTCAGGCCAAAATACCGGAAAATAGGAAAATGGAAACGGAAAATACAGATTTTTTTCAAATTTATTTTTTGATTGGAAAAATAAATTAAATGGAAATGTTAGGCCAAAAAATCAAAATATCGGAAAATGGAAAATGGAAACGAAAAATTTTGCCACCCTGGTATGTACATATTATTTGAAAACATGTTTATATTTATATATAAAAAATAACGAAGATACATTTGTACATGTACATACATATCAGTTCCTATACATATATCAGAGGCCTAGTAAAGTGAATTTTCAATTTCAAAAATCTTAGCTCAAAAAAAATTGACAGACAGACACCGAGACATTATAAACTTTTTTAAAGTTTATATTTTTGATCTTTGATTTTTAAGATTTTTGATGGTTTAAAAATTTAGCAAAAAAATGTAAAATTGATAAAGAAAAATTAATTTTTAAGTTTTTTGCTCAATTTTTGAACCTATTCGAAATTTTTTTGATAAAACTGTTTTATCTAAATTTTTGAACCTATTCGGAATTTTTGAACAAAAATTTTAAACATTTTTTTGCACAAATTTTCTTGTAGTACTGCTTTAGGGTTCCAAAATAAGGCGCCAACTTTTGGAAAATATTTTTATTACAAAGTTTCTCTTCAGTTATTTACGAATTTAATTATTACATTTTCAGCACTCGAATCCGTCGCGCTCGGTCAGTTGTAGAACAGATTCAGGTTTTCTTTCCTTTGCTTTTGCTTCATCGTCAGCTGCACCACCCCTCCCCCCCCCCCATTTCCAAGTGATACGCCCCCTTTTTCATACGATATGCTCCGCATTCTCCGCCCACATTTCCTAGAGGCACGCCCATAGTTGTGGGATATTCACAAAAAATAACACATACTGTAACCAATTCAGCTAACAACAACAAGAATACATGTCAATCAAAAACATTGACAACAAACTATACCTATCGATTCTGTCCGCCAGAAAAATCCAATAATTTTTACGTTTTTACTAAAAATTGAATTTTTTAAATTTTGCTTTTGCAGCGGGGACGGTCTCGGCAGCTATGACAATAACAATAATACACAAATAATACAATTTATATTTTGCAAGGGTAATTAAGNCTAAATACATGCATGTGTGTCACACACAAAATACATAAAAATATATTTGCAGTGTCTTTTCTGAATTCAGTATATTACTCGGTGCTTTGTAAATGGTGTTCAATATCCGCCAATTTGCATGGATTCAAAATGAATGCAAAAACGACATTTTTTTGCATTTACGTCGCTTTTCGATGCCAAATGAATGCAAATTCTTTTGGATGCTGACCCTAGAATGCCAAATGCATTGCAAATCCTCTTGAATTCCAAATGCATGCAAATCCTCTTGGATGTAAATTTTTTTGATGCCAATTGCTTTGGTTGTGCCAATCGGTTTGGATTGCAAACATTGATTAACTGCATTGATTAACCGAAGCACGCTTATCCACCACCGTAGTCATTAAGTATTCTCACCGCACACACATACACACTACCGTATATATGTATATGAATATATTGTAAATAATCGCTTCCTCACTTTCTATAATTATTCATTTAATTATTGTTGTTTGTGGGTTTGTGGTTTGCGGATTGTGCAAAATTTTCAGGCGACTGGTCAGACGACAGTCTCAAACAATGGCGCGGCGTCCGCTACGCCGCCGATTATTGGCGCGCCGGCGGGGCGAGCGGCGGGGGCGGCGGCGTCGAATTCTTTCGAAGCATTTTCCTCGCCGCTGCCACAGCAGCCGTACAGCAACAACGGAGTAATCGCTCAACAGCCGACGCGACAGGCGGGCAGCGCGCAGACGAATCGAGCGCGTGCGTCACGTCCCTCGCGCGACAATCAGTCGCTGATATGAGGAAGAGCGAGCACGCTACCGCGGCGGCGGCGAGCGAGATGAGCTCAATGACGGCGTGGGCGGTGGGCGGGGACATTACACTAGGGGAGTCATGGGGATCAGCAACTGTTACGAATGAGTCAAAAGTTTTGGGCGCTTCGTCAAATTCTCTACCAGCCACCACTGGCGACGCAATTGGAGACGTCGACGATGGCCAAATTGGCAGCGTCGACGGTAGCCTAATTGGCGTCAATGGTGTCCCAATGACCCTGAGTGAGGCTATCTCCTCCACCGAAAACCCTCTCGACCAAACAAGCCTCCTCGAGCCCACGATATGTCAGATGGACCCCTTAGAATCTCTTCCAGGTCCCCAGACTCCCGAAAGTGTCCCCGAGCTCAAAGAATATACGACAAACTCAAAATTGTCCCACATAAGTCCCGAGACGCCCGTAGAGCTCACAGAATGTTTAATGGGTCATGCAGGGTCTCTCATTAGTCAGCAAACTCCGAAAATGTTCCAAAAATATACGATAGACTGCAGGAACTTTTTCATAGATCCCCTGACTCCCTTGAGTTCAAAGAATGTCTCTGAGCTCAGGGAATGTCCGATAGACTCCACAGAGTTTCCCACAGGTCTGCAGACTCCCGAAGAGCTCAAAAAACATCAGATACCCTTCATAGAGTCCCTCATAGAGTACCCCACAGGTCCGCAGACTCCTGAAGGGCACACAAATTCCACAGAGATACACATAGACATGCCGACTCCGCCAAGCGCCTCACCGCTGCTAGCCCGCGCGGTGTCCCCGTCCCCGTTGGGGTGGGAGCCGTTTGGCGCATTGTCGACAGACCCCAGCCGGCACGCCACATTGTTGTCCGATGTCCGGCCACCCGCGTCCCCACCCACTACCACCGCCGCCACCACCACCTCACCATCGCTGCAGCTGCCGTCGCCGTCGACAACGATGGCGACGTCTGCCGTCGCCATCAATCCGCGCGAATGGCGTGCGTCCGGCCGCGCGGCGACGAAAAGTTCACCGGTGCAGCGCGTCACACAGCCGCGAACGCACGCCTAAAACTTTTGTTTTCCCCTCCAATTTTTATTTTTGCCAAACTTTCGTAAAGCATTTTTTGCATTGTCACCTAGCTGTACCTTAGCGTAAGCTCCACTTACCGTAATATATTATAGTGCTAAAAAAAATTTTTTTGGCATTTTTTTTTTAATTTTTTTGCCAAAAAAAATCTTTATAATTTTTTAATGGCCCACACACGCGCAAGAAAATTTTCTAAAAAATATTGCAAATTTTTGAAAAAAATAATTTGATTTTTAAAATTGAAAATTCATTTTTCTAGTACCTCTGATCAATCTCCGGGGCTGAGCGTGTAATTACGGATTATGAATTACGAAAAAGAGGTGCTCACAATTACGGTTGTTGTTTTTTGGTGGTGTACGGTATTTTTGACTTTTTTTTTTAAAATTTCATTATTATTTTGAGGAAAATTTTTTCAAATTTTTCTCTATTGCTTCTCAGCTAAAAGAAATAAATAAAAATTTCATTTTTTTATTAAATTTTTTAATTAATTTTAATAAAATTTTTAATTATTTTTTTAGCTAATTTTATTTAAAATTGCCGGGTTTTTGAGCTCCTCATTATTTTTCGTAATCACGCCCCGCCCTGGTCATCCCCATCCATTCCTAACCCCACCCACCCCCCCCCCCACTCCCCACCCATATAAATATGTGTATCGTGCTCGCCTCCTACTCGAATGATGGTGCTTATGTTATTCTTTCATTTATTTATTTTGAATTTTTTGATTGATTGATTGCATATAGATTGATTTCAATAGTGCCGTGTGTGTGTTTGTTTCTTTAAAGTCTTGTCACAATTTATTTTATTTTTTTGGTATTAATGTGTGGTGTCCGTCCGGAGGATGTGGTGTCCTCCAGGAAGAGGCGGGATGGGATGTGTTGTCCTGTCCGTCGGAAAGGAAGTGGGGGCGAAGTTTTTGTCCTCTCGTTCGAGGGAAGAGGGAAGAGGGGGGGGGGCGGAGGATGTTGTGTCTTTCGGAGAATGGGGAGGGGGTATTGAATACTGTCCTGTCCTTCGGTGATATGGTGCCTCTCGGAGGAAGGGGGTGTGATGTCCTATCTCGTTTGAAGGATTTGGTGTTTTGTCCATCCAGGGGGGGGGTAGGATGAGTTGACATACGTGGCATATGTATGTGTGACAATCGATATCATTTATCATCATTAAGCTTGTAATTATAATTTTGATTGATGTGAAATGATAAAAAAAAGTGATATGATAACACGTGAAACGCGACGATAGCATTTGGCATGATAACACGTGAAATAAGAACACGTGATACGCGTGATAACACGTGGTATGATACCACGTGAACTTTTTTGATTATTTTGTGCATACTGTAGTTTGGCGGATTTTTTCATTAAACGATTTACGATAAGCAAGTTGTACTGTGGATATTGTGTCATAAAAATTTGCAGAGTTTTGTGTGTGAATACTGTAGGCTTTCTGCCACTTAAAAATACATATAATACATATGCGTGTATACTGTAAGCGTATGCTAACCGTACCACTCTTTGAACTACTGTATCACAAATACATATAATACATATATATGTATACTGTAATTTTCAGCTACAGTATCCCATATAACCACAGTTTTTAGAGCACCGTAAATAGCAGTCTGACGAACGGCGGCAGCGCGGAAAGCAGCGAACCGCGCCGAATCGCCTCGGCCAGCAGCGGCGGCGGCAGCGGCGCTGGCGGCGCTAGCGGCAACTACGCGAGCATGGCGCACACCACCGTGCACGGCGTCACCACGCCGACGGCGGCCACCGCCGCGCAGCCGGGCGTCCAATTGCTCTTCGATTAAGCGGCGCGCCGAGCGCGTGCGGTTTTTTGAATTCAAATTGTTGGAAAAAATGTTTCTAAAGCAAAAAATATATAAAAATTTTGACTACAGTAGCACAAAACGTACATATACGGTAGCACAAATGTATTAGTTACTACAGTAGTAAAAATTTTTTTATTCAATTTAAAACGTACATATATGTATGTACATAGTAATCATATATATATACATACATATATGCGCATTTATGATTAAGGTATTTAAAATTTTCTGACTACGGTATTGCAAAATAATGCACAATATTCGACTAGCTACGGTAACACCCTAAATATACGATAAATTTTTTATTACACATTAGCGCGGGAAATTCAAATGTTGACTACGATAGCGCTGAAAAAAAAATATTACGATACCGTTAACTGTTTAATTTTTGTCCGCCATTTCCTTTGTTCATTCTCACCACAAAATATTATAATATTGTAAACTGTATTGAACTACTACGACATGAGAGAGAGACTGTACATTATTCTCCTCATTAAATCAAAATTGTCATTCAAGATGAAATTTTGTCATTAACATTCTCATTCTCACTATCATTATCATCATGCGGCTTTTCTTGAAATTTTTTGTCATTTTTCTTTTTTCTTTTTTGAAATTAATTTTTTGTTGAATTTTTTTAATTATTATGTTTGCATACATATATGTGTACGGTATATGTATACATATACGTATACAATACATACATACATATATGTATATATACATATGTGTACGATATGTACATATACGTATACAATACATACATGTATATACATATGTGTACGATATATACATATATGTGTACGATATGTACATATATGTGTGTATATGTACGATATATATATATATACATATATGTGTATGATACATACATATGTGTATGTACAATATATACATGTGTATACGATATACATATGTGTACTTTTTGTCCGCCATTCCGTATGATACATACATATGTGTGTACAATATATACATGTGTATACGATATACATATGTGTACGATACATACACACATATGTGTACGATATGCATACATATGTGGGTACAATATATGTGTACGACGAGAAAATTTTTTAATTATATTTATTTATTTGGTTTATTGGAGAACAATTATATTATTTTTTTAACTTTTTTTGTACTCAAAAGAGTTAATGTGAGAGCGGCGGCCAGCCAATTCAGCAATTCAGTCGCAAATTCTCCCACCGTCATTTTAGATATTCAAAAATTAAAAGTTTAATGAAAACGGTTCTATGCAAATTGTGTGCATTTGCATCCAAATTTGATCAGATTCTATATAAATTGTAAGAATTTGCATACAATTGAATCCAATTCAACGCAAATTGCATGAAGTTGCATGCAAATTAATCCAATTTTTGCAAATTTGCAATACATTTGAATGCAAATTTCCATGTATCGAAAATCTAATGCAAATCAGACGCAATTCTATGCAAGTTGCGTGAATTTGCATGCAAAATAGCAGAAAATTGCATCAAGTTCGGATTCAAGTCTCTGCACTAAAAGGTTGCACCGCCGTTTTCACTACCAGAGAGAGAGTAAATATTTGATTTCTATTACACATGTATTTCATATCCCGCAAGCTTAAAATTGTGTGTGTGTGTATTTATTTATATGCTTTTGCGTCTCTTTAAATCCTCCTTTCATCATCGTTGACCATAAATTTTTACAGCCCATTCCTGCGCCGAATTTGAGGCCGCGTTTTGTGGCGAACCAAATCAAAAAAAAAAAAAGAACTCACACAGTAATTTTGGCGGCGATAGCAGATGTCTATATTGATGTGTGATGTTGGAATG
>SAUE01003103.1:7175-21025 GCA_009724625.1 Deladenus siricidicola
ATATGTGTGTCTGTCTTCGTGTGTATTTGTGTGTTTGTGCGTATGTGTTGTACGTATTTTTGGCGTAGCTCACATATGCATGTGTACGTGTGGTGTTTGACGTATGTCACACATGTTTTGTGTATTTCTTAACATGTGTACATGTACGTATATGTGTGTATGTATTGTGTGTGAATCTGTTTGCGTGTATGTATGTGTGTGTGGTGCGTGTGTTTGACGTGTGTCACACACGTGTTTTTGTATTTCTTAACTGTATACGTGCGTGCGTGTGTGTTTGTGGTAAACTGTCCAAAGTGCTTTTTTGCTAATTTCTAGATGATTTTGGAGAGTTTTGTTGTGGTGGTTAATATGACAAATCGTCTTTTATGTCGCCTTCGTTGGGCGTTGGGTGATGATGAAGATGATGATGACTGAACTGAAGACCGAAAAGGTGAGCTAAATTGGAAGATTAAAGCGATTGAAGGAATTATTCCATCAATTTTTACCCACCCCATCCCCCCCCTTCCCCCCTAACTATGTATGTATGTATTTGTGTATATTTGCACACACAAATCATCGTTGATTTGGCTGAAATTAATTTGGTCTTTTTTGATTTTTACTCATTTTGGATGTACTCATTTCTCACCCCAGCCCCCCTCCCCGCTTCTAAGCATGATGATAAGTTGTTATTTATTTTACTTTTACTATTTATTTATTTATTTCCACTACACATCATAAATTATATTTTATATAGAATTTTTAAATATTTGAATTTTTTTAAATGTTTTCTACTCTAACTATTTTCGATTTTAAACCTTTTTTTATGTAATTGTATTATAGGTATGTGTATTGTGCATAATGTATTGCGTATAAAAAATTTAAATTTTGAAATATTTGATGTGTATGTGTGTATGTGTTGGCTCAGTGGTCTAGTGGTATGATTCTCGCTTCGGGTGCGAGAGGTCCCGGTTTCGATCACCGGTTGAGCCCACTCATAACGTTTTGCTTTGATACATTTTTTTTCAAATTGATTTTTTCTCTCTCACATATTTTTCATTAATTATTTATAATTTTTTTTCGTTTAAATATTTTTATTTTCTTTTTTTATTTTTGCTTGATTAATTATTTTCTTGTAAATGCATAAGCCTTGAGATCATAAAGTGGTCATGTTGGCTCAGTGGTCTAGTGGTATGATTCTCGCTTCGGGTGCGGAGGTCCCGGTTTCGATCACCGGCTGAGCCCATTCATTTTTTTCATTTTATTTCAATTAATTTTAAATTTTTTCTTCAACAATTATAATTCTGAACCAAATTATGTCTTTAAAAGTTTTTTTTTATTTACCATTATCACATCAACAAGTTTAGTACTAAAAACGGAGTTCCTAGTAATTACCGTTACAATGAATTAGTTCATTTCGCAAGAGTGATTCATGAGCGAAAAAGTGAATGATTAAAATGAGTTGAATCTGTGAGTACCACAATCCGCCAACACCACATCTGTTTTATTGGAAAAGATCAATTTTAAGACCAATATGCTAGGTTTATTGTGTGTTGTTTGGGGTTGAGCGGAATTCCGGCACCGAAATTCACAATTCCGGCTATGTTGAGTGTTGGAATTCCGAATTCAGAGTTGGAAATTTTCGCTCAGCAACCCCTCCCCCCCTCGCAACTCTTTCACTTTTATTAATAAAAACATTTTTATTCTTCAGTTATTTTTATTTTTTAAGTCGTCGATGCATACTTGTTGTAAATTTTTTAATATTTTTAAATATTAAAAATTAGAATTTCCGATTACTCACGTCGAGAAGATTTCTTTGTTGATTAAGAAATCTCTGTCTCAGACAGCCTGACCCAAAATTCTCTTTGTCTCTCGTTCTCTCTCTCTATCTTTCTCTTTCTCTCCCACTTTCTCTTTCTTTCTCTCTCGTTATCTTTTCTTTTTCCCTTTTACTTTCACTTTTTCTCTCTCTCTCACTATCTCACTCTCTCCTTCTCTCTATTTCACTGTTTCTCTCTTACGCACACTCTCTCTCTTTCATCCTATCTTTTCTCTTTTCTGATAGGAATCAAATAGAAAAAAGGCAAATTTCAAAAAAGGGTAAGATCGCGAACCGAGATGGGGGCAACACGACGAAATTTTGAGTTTTTGAGTGGATATTTTATAGAATTTTTTGCTCACTTCTTTCAAGAAAAAAAAGGTTATTCCCCCCATCATATTTTCTGCTCTCTCTGTCTATATCTCTATCTCCCTCTATCGCTATCTCTCTCTCTCTCTCTCTCTCGGTTGCGTTTCAAAACGCGCGCAAAAATCAATTCAAAAAAGAGAAATTCGAAAAAAAATTGTGAAAAAATGATCGATTTGTTTGCGCAAAAAATAAAATTTTTTTGTAAGAAATTTTGCACCGATTTTTCATTTAATTTCTTTCTTTCTTTCTTTTTACCCATTTTTGGGGATTATTTTTCGATTAATTTTAATTTTTTTTTGTGGAACATTCATATTTGCTCATTTTTGTGGGAATAATTTTCTTCGCATTTATTGAGGATTTTTGAACTTTTAATCTTCAAAAATTTTAATATTTTTAATCAATGAGGGTTTTTGTTCTCCACAAACTTGAATATGCCTTACTTTTATCTTCTTCTGCTCCCCGCCACCACCACCACCACCACCAAATTAGATACATTTTATGATCCTTGTGAATTCAAAAAGTGTTGAAGATGTTCTAGAATTAGATTTTACGTTGTACGTAATGTATTTTTATATATGTATATGAATTTTAGAAGGACGGGCAGATTTTAAAAAAATTATGAAAATACAAAAAATTTGGATATAATTGAAATGTCGCCATTGCTCATTGGTAAAGCTTTTGGCCGAACTTAAAGCAGCCTAGGTTCGATTCTTTTGGTGTCTAATTTTTTGGAACATTTCTTCTATCGTATGATATTCTCATCCAAACTCCTAAATGACATTCTCATTCAAACTCTCAAATGGTATTCTCATTCAAACTCTCATTTCCATTCTCATACCATGTTCATGTACATGTTCACAAGTTTTGTTGTTTTCTCTGTTGTTATTTTTGTTGTTCTTTGTTGTTGTTGCTGATGAAACGGTTTCATTGGCTCATTATATATACATACATACATACATAAATTTTGAATATGAAATAATAATAAAAACAATAAAAAATAAATAAAAATAATAATTTTTTCTTCAGCGAAAATATCGGAAAAATAGCGAGCTTTTCGCTGTGGGACTTTATCATCATTTCTCACTCCCCCTCCACCTCCTCCTTTTTTCTGCTATTTGTTGTTTGATGTTTTGTTTGTTGGTTGTTGTTTGTTTTGAGTGGGAGAAATGAACGGTTTTGATCGTTTTTTTGTATTTTTTATTGTTTTTTAATCGTTTTTAGCGCTTAATTAAATTTTTTAATTGGTTTTTGTTTTTTCCTGCTAAGACAATTGCGTCTTTTCTCTTTCTTTTTTTGCCTAACAATTGTGTCGTGCGCGCTAAGACAATTGCCAAATTTAACAACAAAAAACAAACAATTACGGTGGAAAATGAATGCAAAATGTTGTAATATACAAGCAAAAAAAAGCGATTAGGCCCCCAGGATGTATTTTATGTATTTGATGTGTGGTGTGGGTGTTTGGATAATGTATTTTTGCTCTGCACAAAATTACGGAAAAATACGGAATTTTTTTTGTGTTTTTGGACCAAAATCACATAAAAGCCTTACTTGAATGGGAAGAAATTGTTTTTTTTTTGTTTTTTCGATTTTTTGGTTGTTAATTGACAGTAGTTTCACTATGTGTTACAGTGTTAGCTTTGCACATAACTGTAACAATTCGTATCTCGACGTTAATTAATCGCCAATAATTCGAGCAAAAGCACTGGCTATCTAGCTAGTCTTTCGAATTGAATTTGAATTTTCATTAAAGAAATTAAAGACAAACCCATGAACGCATGCCTATCCGTCTTAAACTCTTTAAAAAGTTAAAAAAACCAAAGGCCAAACCATCGCCGAACTGGTTTGCGAAACGTCGAGAGAGACGAAAAAAGGAAAAAATAAAACTTATACCCAACGGGAATCGAGCCTGCGACTCCTAGTACTCGGACCGCAGCTCTACCACTGAGCTACGGACAGCCTTTTGCTACTCGAGAGCGATACACTAAATACATGTATTAACACATGTATGCGTTAATACAGTAGATACATATGTTCTACTGTTAATACACTAGTGCGCTTAATGCCATTATGTTGAAGATTTTTCAAAGTTTAATTTTCATTTTTTTCAATATATATACTTTGTTCTAAATATTTACAGTTATATGTACATATTACAATTACATTTTCACGTTATTATTTGTCTTTTTTCAGAATTTTTTTTCTTTTTTTTCTCTGCTTTGAGCTGATAAAATATGCTTGAAAAGAGCGGGAGGGAGGAGGGGGGGGGGGAGGAAAGATGACTCACAACTTTTCGAACAGACATTATTTTCAAAGAAAAATAAAAAAAATTCTTTTTGAAAATTTATTCATTTTTTGACGATTTTTCACTATTTTTTGCTTTTTTATTTAATTTTTTTGCAATTTTCTTTGTGCAATTTTTCAATGTGCTGCCCCCTCCCACCCCCTTGGCAAAGTGCCCCTTTCCACTCCCACACTCGATCCCCCCCCCGCCCCTTGGCAATTTGGTGCAAATTGGCGTAAATTAGCCGAAAATTGGCAAATTAGTCGGAGAATATATGCAAATTTTTTGGGCAAATTTTGCACTGCCAAATTCTTTTTTCTTCTTTTTGTTTTTGAAAATATGCAAATTTTTGGCAAATTTGCACTTACAAATTTTCTTTTTCCTTCTTTTTTTGTTGTGAAATTTGAGAGAAATTTTTTTCAACTTTTTAATTGAAATTCAAAAAGGAAAATTTTGAAATTTGAGAAAAATTTTCGCTAGATTTCAACCTTTAATTTATAAGTTTTGATAAATTAATTCGATTTGTTGTTGTCTGTGGTTGTTGTGGTGAGATTTGCGGAATGAAGCGAGAAAGTTGCACTTTTCATTTTGCATAATTATTTTTATTTGTATTTTAAATGAATTTTCACTTTTCTTTTGGTCCTAGGCTGTAGTTTACTGTATCTGTAGTATTTGTTGACTGTGGCTGAAATATGTAGTTCGCTGTGGGCAAAATATAGTTCGCTACTGAACTAAAGTGATTGTGGCGCAAAACCTTAGTCCACTGTAGCTAGAGTATTTGTTGACTGTTGCGCAAAACATTAGTTAGCTATGGCCATTAGTTAACTGTGTTGTTGATTGTGGTTGAATTATAGTTCGTTGTGGCTAAGCGCTGACTCGGATTCAGTAGGTTCAGACCGGATTTTGATTCAGGATAATAACATTTATGTTATGAATTATACTGCGTCAATATCCTAGGAATTAAAATTATCAATTCCCAATTATCAATAATATTATCAAAGCGGCATTATCATTTTCCAAAAAACAAACTGCCCACTGTCCTCCTTGCATGGCGCAGTCGGTAGCGACCTCTATCAGAGTGACATGGACGCAAGTTCAAGTCCCTCTCGTGATTGTTCAGTTCTTACCATATCCGTAAGAATATTGCATTTTTAACCTTTTTCAGGAAATAGACCGAGATATACGAGACATACGATTACCTTCATAATTTTATTTGGTTTTATGAAAATGTCTAGAGAAAGTTGGATAGGTTTAAAATGTTGTTGGTTTTTGTTGCTTTGACCATTTTGCTAAAAGATTTATAGATTAATTATAAGAATTAATTATAAGAAAATCTTTTTTTATTTCTTTACAATTTTTGTGTTAAAATGTACTAATTTTAATGAAATGTTTATTTAATTGATTTAAATAATTTTTTTAATAAATTTTATTACATTTTTTAGAATACTGTCCACCGTATTTCGTTTCCTCATCTACCTCCTTCAAATGACCCACCGCCACCGTTACGCGATCGGAGACCGCGGCGGCAGAATGAGCACGAGGCGCAAATCAACGTCGTCTGCGGCGGCGGCAAACTTCCTGTTAAAATTGTCTGTGGCGGCGCTTGTCTCATTTCTCGCGACGACGGCGAACGCGCAACTAAATCCGGGCGCGCAAGTCAAAATTTCCGCTCAGCCCTTTCAGGTATACATATACATAGTACATATAATACATTTGGCGAAAAGGGAACTATGAATAATTTTGTAATTTTTGTAATTGCGATATTCAGGTGGCGAACACTCAGCACACCAGTCAAATCGTGTGGACGATGCTGGGCCGAACGGCGCGCGAGGCGATCTATTGCGTCAGCGAGGCGCCCGTCAGCCAGCTGCGCTTCGTCTGCTCGGACTGCCTCCAGAAGAACATCACCGACATTGTCGACGTGCTCAACTCGGCGCAGGACCTGACGAGGACGGCCGGCTTTCCCGTAAGCCGTTTTTCAATATTTTTATTTTATAAAATATATCAAATGATTATCACTACCACTAGACTACAGTGACATCCGTAGCGTACCCTAGATTTTCTTTCTTTCAATCTTGTTAACTGCCACGTTCGCCACAAATTAAAATTGCATTTATGGGAGTGAAATTTTAGAATTTCTGAACCTAGTTCTAGAAGGAATACGTGAAAGTTAAATTAGCAAAAATTTCGTAGTGAAAGTCTTTTTTCATTGACGATTATTCAATTTTTGGTAATGTTAGCCAATTTCGTGAAATTTTTGCGGCTTTTCTAGAGAAATCTTTTTGAGATAATCTCACAAAATGTTTGATTATCGATGAAGAGCGAAAAAAGCATTCAAATTTAAAGCATTCGAAGAAAACGATAAAAAATTTCGTCCAAACATGGGATATTGACGTCGATTGTAACGGTGATGATGGTAGATGGTGGCGATGATGATAGTGAGTGATGCCGGTATGTGGTGATGGCGATTATGAGCGATGACGATAGAGAGTGATAACGACATGAGGTGATGACGGTATGAGGTGATGGCTGTTGTGATGACGGTAGAGGTGATGACGATAGTGATAACGATATTGAGTGATGAGAGAAGAGAATGATGACAATAGTGGGTGATGATGATATGAGGTGAGAAAGATAGTGAGTGATATTGAGTGATGACGGTGGGTGGTAATGACGATAGATGATGATGGCGACGATGGGTCGTGATGATGACGGTCGATGATGATTGATGATGATAATGATGGTGATGATGAGCTACCGTCTGTCATGACGGTATTGAGTGAGCGGACACAATGCCAAAAAAAGAAGATTGAAAAGCGAAATTTATGGAAAAATTTTAGCAAAGAGAAGAACAAAGGCGAGAAAAATGCAAAATGTGCAAATTGTGCAAAATAACCGCCAAAAAGCGAATGGCGCATAAATAATTAATAATTTTTTTGGTGTATTTGTAATTTTTGTAATAATAATTATTACTTTTTGCATGAAAAAAAGGAATTTGTTTTGTATGCAAATTTGTCTATCCAAAACACAAATACATACAAAAAAAATTTGCAAATTGGAGGAGTGACAAATCACCGTTCTCTCTCTCCCTCTCTCTCCTCGTTCCGCGTAAAATGAATGGGGAACAATTTGCAAAAAAAAATTTTGAATGAACTCGGCAGAAGTGGCATTATTGTATTGTTTACTTGAAAATGACAAAAACAATTTTTTTGGTCTTGACCGGGACGGTAAATTTATGAAACAAGATGTGTGCTCGTGTATGATGTGTGTGTATGTGTGTGTGTGTGTGTGTAATGTGTGTGTGTATTTGTGTGTATATGTGTTTGTGTGTATGTGTGTTTGTGTGTGTTTGCGTGTGTATGTGTATATGGGTATGATGTGTGTTTAATGTGTGTGTATTTGTGTGTATGTATGTGTGTGTGTTTGTGTGTGTATTTTTGTATGTGAGTGTTTGTTTATGCATGTAGGGCTGTGTGTATGGGTGAGTGTTTTTTTGTGTATATCTTTGTGTGTAGAGGACCAAAATTATGGCCAACAATAATTGTTGATTATTGTATTTTTTACTATTTTTACCAATTTTTTTGCATAATTTTGTCCTCTATAATTTCGGCAAATCGCTTTCTATTGTTATTTTTTGTTGTTTTCGCTGTTTTGTTTCTTGAGCAATTTCGGCGATGTTCAATGTTCAAGAAACATAATTTGCGTTCAATGTGAGAAGCAGGTGCCAAAAATTGTCGCGAAAAAACAAATAATTTATTAAAATTTTAAATCTAATGAAACTACGCCTCCCTGAACTGGTCGGAAACGGGTGACAGACTGGAGCTAACATCGGCGGTCCTGAACTTGCTAGAGGTCCTGAAAGTAAACAAATGTGGAATTCATGTTAGCCTCTAAACAGGGCACCACTAAAAATAAATAAATTTTAAAAAATATTTAAAAGTTGTAAAAAAAAATTAAATTTTTTTATCAGACATACCTACCTCTAAAGAGGGTACCTCTTCAAGAAAATTATATATTTTTTAATTTGTAAAAAAATAATATTATTTTTGTTTAAAATTTTATTTTTATTTTTAAAAATTGTAAAAAATAAATAAAAAAATAAAAAAATTTTAATTATTATTTGAGCTATTTAATTTTTTGAATTCATTTGAATTCGAATATTATTTTTTTACAAATGTTTCATTTCTCACATTCAGACCATCCAACTCCAAAACGTCGAGGCAAACGCGGCGTGGACGGGCGCGACTATCATCTGCCAGGCGGCGATCGGCGGCGGCCTCATGGACTCGGCGCCGGCGACGATCGACGTGCGCTACCTGCGTCAGGTGCACGTCGTCGACGCCAGCGGCCAGGGCCCGGTGCTCATCCAAAACCAGGGCTACCACTTCTACGTGGAGTGCACGCGTGGCGCGGACGGCGTCTGCCAGCAGGCGCAACGCCGCAAGACGCTGCACTGCGCCGTGCAGGCGCACCCACCCGCCAACGCGTACCGCTGGCTGAAGAACGGCGGTCCGATTAGGTAGATTACATTAATTTTTGTTGTAATAGATAGGTGGAAGCCGAGAGCTAGCGAGCTGACCCTCAGATTTACGGTCCCCTATTTAGATCTAGCGGGGCTTTAGGTATGACTAGACTATATGTCTTGACCAGGCTCTAGATATGACTATAATAGATTATAAGTCTGTTGAGACTCTAGGTCAGACTCAGCTTTATATAGGTAGATATGGCTGAACTACAAGTTTGATTAGGCTCTAGTTGTTCTAACTAGACTCTAGACTTGACTAAACCGTAGGTCCGACTGTAGGCTTTAGACCTGGACTAAACTCGCGTTCCGACTAGGCTCAAGATCTGGCTAGACTATTGGTGATACGAAATTTAATTTATTTTTTTAAATATTTGGCCGCAATCGTGCCCTCTAATACATAAGAGTTTTGCCACACATTTATGCTTTAATTATTCCTTCAATTTCTTAATACATTATCAAAAAACAACAACAATTTGCAGCGGTAATGGACCGGAGATAACGATTGGCACCGAGATGATCGGCTATTCCCTACAGTGCTCGGCGAACAACGGCCTTTTCGGCGACGATATGCCAACCTCGCAGGCCGTCTCCATCGACCCATACTGTAAGTATTGAAATTACTGTAAATAGCGACTCTCCACTCCGCTCACTGTAGGTATGGTATGCATAGGTATATTAGTATTGGATATAGTAGATATATATATTGCGAGTATACTGTCTACTGTAGGTATCCGCTCTTTGCTGTAAGTATTAAGGCTTATGTTTGACTACTTACTGTGTTTGCACATCCTACTGTAAGTATTGAATTTCTCCTGTAAATATTTACACCCTACGGTAAGTATATACTCCCTACTGTACATTCATCACTGTACATATTCTAAATTCTAATGAGTTCCATTAAACACATTATTCCTTTAAAAATGAATAAAATTTTTAAAAAATTAAAAAATTAGTAAAAAATAATTTTTTAGCGGCCGCGCACCTCGTCCAAACCAACTTTAACGATCTCCGCAAGCCCTATCAGGAGATGAACCAGCGGCTCAGCCTCCGCTGCCTCGTCGAAGGCAACCCGCGGCCGGTCGTCTTCTGGAAGCTGCGACGGTCGAACGGCCAGGTGGTGGACGCGCCCTGCCCGCAGGGCCTCAACTCACGCTACGACGAAATCCAACCCCACCAACTCCAACAATACCAGCAGCTGGCGCACGGCGGCAATCAGATTATGCTGAACGCGATGTGCGACATTCAGATTCTCGACTACTCCTACTCGGGCACTTACTGGTATGCACATACACATACATACATTGGTGGAGAATTATATGCACTTTTTCCAAAAAAACCATGCAAAAAGTGCCAAGGCGAATGCACTTTTTCTAAAACACACGCAAAAAATGTTAAGGCGGATGCATTTTTTCCAAAAAAACGCATGAAAAAAGATGCACTTTTTCCGGAAACGTGATGCACTTTCTTTCAAAAAGATGCACTTTTTTCTAAAACGCATGCAAAAAGTTTCAAGTCAAATGCACTTTTTTCTAAAAACGCATACAAAAAGGGAATGCTCTTTTTCGAAAACTTCTAAGAAACTTTTAATTTTTTAATGAAATATTTCTTTTGCAGGTGCTCGGCGTGCTCGTACGTCTCACAGGGTCAGCCGGAGTGCTCGCCGGGGCTAGAAGCGCCCGGCGAGCAGACGCTCGACGTGCAGGTGCGCGGTCCGCCGCAGGCCGCCGAGCAGGCGCCCACCGTCTTCCAGTCCGAGGACAACACGGTGGCGCTCGTCGCCGTCTACTACTGCGCGGATCCGGCGCCGGTGCCGCCGCGCGAAATCGTCTTCTCCATCGACGGCAACGACGTGCAGTACAGCCATTCGTGGCAGAACTTCCACTTCGAAGGCCACATCCAAAACAACACGGTGCCCAACTGTTATGCGGCGAATCTGCGCATCTCGCCGATCCGCGACGACGATCAGCAGCGCCAGATCATCTTGAAGGTGCAGAACTCGATCGGCGGAAAACAGTAAAAAATTTTTCCTATAACTTTTTGGAATTTTTTAGGGATTTTTAATGCTTTTTTAGAACAATTTGCATAAGTTTTTGGAAAAAGTGCGTATTCATTTTCGATTTTTGCAATTTGGGTGGCAAAAAGTGCCATGTATTTTTTCCAAAAACGACGCATGAAAAAAGTGCCAAGGCCATATGCACTTTTTCCACAAACGCATGCGAGAAATGCCAAGACGGATGCACTTTTTCTAAAAACGCATGCAAAAAGTGCCAAGGCCATATGCACTTTTTCCACAAACGCATGCAAAAAGTATGTCCATTTTCAGAATTACGGTCTCGCTAGCCGACCTGCTGGGCGTCAGCGGGACGGAGATCGGCGGCGTGCCGGCGTGGCTGATCGTGCTACTGACGATCGTGGCCGCTATTCTGCTATTGTCGATGGCGCTCATCTACTGTATGCGTTCGCATGTGCTATGCTTCGATCGTAAGTTTTTTCTATATATTATCTAGATTTTGTCTACTCACGGTGAATATATTCAGTTCAATACAGAAGAAAAATGTATGTGGCTTAGGCTGGGGGGTGGGGGGGGAGGAGTGAACGCTGGTGTGGTTTTTGGTACTACTGTATAAAAGGCGACCGTAAACTATTGAAGCATATGTATGGGAAAAATTGAATGATTTTCCAAATACTTACTCGAGCAACAACTTTTCCACTTTCTACATAGCCTCCACTTCATCCCCATACACATAAGTAGATGAGGGATCTGACGTGAGTGAATTGTCAATGTGATCCAATTTTATTGATATTTTACGTTACTATACTGTACTGTATAGTAGCGTAGTGTGCATACCGTGTACAATATACCTGTTACCTGTCGTTTGTGTGTTATGTATATACAGTATAAACATCGTGTGTGTGTGTGTGTGTGTGTATAAAAAATAGTTATAATATAAAAAGTATTAGCATATCAAATTTCATATAAAACATTTTCTTTTTCAGAGGTAAAAGACCCGCAAGCACAGTACTCGAACGACAAACTCAAATCCGGGTAAGAGAATTTTGAACTTTTTAAAATTAAAAAATTTAAAAAATTTAATATACTTACTTACTTACTGGGGTTGTTTGTAATTTTTTTTTTCAATTTTTAGCGTTCACGACGCATATGGCGACGACGTGCCGCGTGGTTTGTTCGGCGGCGGTGGCGGCGCGCTCGGCAGCCCGAACGAGGTAGTTAGTCGGTCGGCGAACGGTAGCGTGCTGAGTCAGGCGGCCGGCGTGGGCGCCGGCCGCGGCGAGGTGTACGTGAGCAAGGAGGCGGTTGTGTGAGTGTGTCTGTCTCTCTCTCTCTCTGTCCGTCTGTTCTTCCTTTTTTCAAGATTTATCTTATTCTAAATATTACCATAGTCCATGCACATATTTCAAGTATTAACTACTGTATCCAGTTCACTATCTACTGTATAAAAAGTTGCGGCTACTGTATCCAATGCATGTGACTATTGTATACAAAAGGCTATGGTATATCTTACATTGGCATTTAAAGACATACTGTATATAGCGCATGGGCTATTATATCTATAACAGGTCCAATGTACTGTATTCAAGCTCATATTTACTGTATGGACTGCAGTATCCTAAGCAGCGGCTACTGTAGAGCAGCTTTGTGTATACAGTAGCGTCAAATACTGTAAGCGGTTTTATTTTAATTCAGAAATAATTTTTTAAATTTTTTAAAATGTGAGCAAACCTTTTTCTCTCTCATACATATCTCACTTACCATAAACATCATACTGTACCCGCATTCTGTAACATACTACTGACTGTCATTCACGATTATTTGGAGGGCCTTTTTCATTACGAATCTCAGGAAATGTGCCAAATTTGCATTTTTCAAATTAAATATTTTTTATTTTTTTTATTTTTCTTTCTTTATTTGTATTTTGTATTTTTATTACTGTAACACAACACATCAGAAAATGTATTTTTGTTAAATTTATGACATTTTTTTTCCAAAAATTACAGCCACTAAACGATGATGGGGGGGGGGATTGAGGGGGGGAGCTGAATTGAATTGAATACCTGTAAAAAAATTTTTTGAACCGTCAGCCAAAAATGGATAGAATTGGAAATATATTCAAAAAGCTTCAAATGGATTCAACTCGAATAGATCGTTGCCAAAAAATGGATGGCTCTTCTGGCTCCTCTCTCAATTAAATTTATATTATTGTTTGTGGAAGGCGTAATCTCAAAACATTTTCTCATTTCGTTTTATATACGCATAATATTTTGTGTGTAGACTGATTGATTGATTAATATATTTTCATTTGATTTGGTATTTTCTTTCGCATAATTCGTCAATTCTTTATGTATCATTCTCTCTAATCATTCTTATCTATCACACACACACATCGGCAATCGCGACCGAGCGGAGGGGCGGGGGGAGGCGCAGCTATATTAAGCCACACCCTTCTCTACTCCCGAAACAAAACCCCACCCCACTACTCCCAAAACCTGGAATGCTTATGTAAAAAAAGAAAATTGTAAAATTTGCCATTAAACGATGATGGCCTCCCCTCGCCCCCCCTCCTCCTCTCTCCCCTCTCGCCTCAACGAAATAGTCGCCCTGCACTCCTCCCCTCCTCCCAAATAGTGATTCCCCAATCAATGCCTACGCTTTGATTATCTCATCTCTCCGCATACTGTCTGTCTACCACACACAAAACCGCGCAGGCATCCCCCACTCGCATGCGCCTGGCTGACGACAATCGCTTGACAAGACATGAACTGACAAGAGAAAGAGTGTGTATGATGTGTGTGTGTGTGTTTGTGTGTATGTGTGTGTGTGTGTGTGTGTGTGTGTGTGTGTGTGTGTGTGTGTGTGTGTG
>SAUE01003103.1:33801-47676 GCA_009724625.1 Deladenus siricidicola
TCTGTCTGTCTGTCTATCTATCTATCTGTCTGTCTGTCTGTCTGTCTGTCTGTCTGTCTGTCTGTCTGTCTGTCTGTCAATGGCTTAGGCTATCAAAGAAAGGAATTTTTTGCAAGAAAAGTGTTTGCTTTCTCTCTAAGCGAAAGCATAGCATTCAAAAAGGAAAAATAATAATTATTTTTTGCTGAAAAAAGTGGGGAGAAATGTGATCGAGAGAGAGGGAGTTTAAAAAATGGCCAATCAATTATTAATTATTCAAAAATGACATATTTTTAGGATTATTTTTTACTTCAAAAAATTCGTTTGAGTAGGTGATGGGAACGAAAGCGAAAAAAAAAGAGAAAATAACAACAAAAAATGGAATACAGCAGTGAGGAAAAAGGGCTTTGGATGCCCACCCCCACCCCAATACAGTTATAGAATGATATTTCTGTCTGTCTGACTGTCTGTGTTTCTCTGTATGTCTGTCTGACAGTATCTCTCTTTCTCTCTTTCTCTCTCTCGTGCTTAAGCTGAACGAAAGGCTGCTGCTTTGCCTATTCAGTCGTGGCAGCAAGCAAAGTTTTTTTACCGTTGTCGTCGTGGACGTCGATGTGGCTGTAGCTGATAATGTTGATGTGAATATGGATGTATTATAGCTGATGATGTGGATATGGATATGGATGTGGATATGGGCGTGGATGTGGATGTAGCTGATGAGGTAGATGTGGATATGGATATAAATATGAATGTGGATGTAGCTGTAGCTGATGATGTGGATGTGGAGACGTAGCAGTACTTGATGAATAAACAAATAATCAATAAAATATTTTATTTTATTCTAAACCCAAGCCACTCGAGCCAAATCATTTTACACCGAAACGTTAAAAAATTGTTTTGAAATATTCCAAATTGAAGGTGATATTCGTTTTATTGGAGAATTAAATGCAATTATTGCTGGCGGTACTTTTACTTTCCGCTATTTTGTTTCGAGCCAGTAATGAATGTAAGGTTTTGGTCACTCTCTCTCTCCCCCCCTCTCTCTCTCTCTCTCTCTCTCTCTCTCTCCCCTCTCTCATTTTTACATCACTCTCAGTCACTCTATGTCTGTCTCTCTCTCCCTCTCTCTCCCTCTCTCCCTCTCTCTCTTTCTCTCTCCCTCTCTCTCTCTCTCTCTTTCTCTCTCTCTTTCTCTCGTTTTTTCACTTCCAATGTTTGTCTTATTTTTTGTACCGTAATTCCAATTATTTTTAGCACCGACTACAGTTCCTAATCCCGTTCATCCGCAAAGTAGGTTAAAGCCATCCATACATTTATAATATTTGACGAAAAATGATATATGATTTCTATACAGAAGCGTCTTTTCACCAAAAAATAATATGATTTCTTCACCAAATGACATAAAATACGAATTAAAATTCGATAATTATGTAACAAGTTGGAAGCGAAAGCTGTGAGTTGAGTGTTGAGAGTAAAGCCGCGATGATCCACATCCAACTGATTCAAGGCGAAAGGCCTGGAAAAAAGTGCGGCCTGAGCTTATCATCGAAATTCCTCAAAAATTTATCTTAAAATTTTCTCCTATAATATTGTAGGTATATGTGCATATTGCGAGCAGTCGCTGACAGCCGACAAAACCCGATTTCGCACTTGTGGTCACATATTCCACGAGGAATGCCTCGGTGACGCCTACTACGAGCAGGATAAACACACCGGCTGTCCGATATGTGGCGAAATAGGTAATTCAAACGTTTTGTAATTCGGTAGAGAATGTGACATAGATAATATAATGTGCACTGAATGAGGTATAGTCAATGCTGCTGATCATTTCTTCGCTAGAGCGGTGTGATAGTGTAGGGCTTATCACGTCTGTTAGACGGTGATGGAATTCGATTCCAGCCGGTTCGATTCCAGCTCACATCATCCTTTTGCCACGCGATAAGTGATAGTCAATTGTCTCTCATTCACTGCCCAGCCATTCCAATAGTCAAAAGCCTATTAATCGCATGGCAAAAGTGAATGGTGTGAGCTGGAATCGAACTAGCGTCAACCACAGTCGTCGAAGAACGTGATAACCACTACATTACCGCATCGCCATGCGAGGAAGTGATCAACACTGCTTATGTCTCATTTTTTACGCACACGTTACACACCCAAGCCATATTAAGCCGTGCAGCTTTTCTTTATCGTCTAGTGGTATGCGCAATTCACCACATCGCTGTCCCACTTGATTTCGTGTTGGCTGAGCGCCCACTGAAAAATGGCTGGGTGGAGAATGAGATTATTAAAAAATGAACAAAATTCACATCATCATCAGAGTCGAAATAAAACTTTTCCTAGTCTAATATGGCTATCATACATACATATATGGCTATCCCAATCAATCAAATACAATACAATAGATTTGCGTAGCGCAGACTTTTTCCGGTTCATACTGTGCTAGCGCCACTTTGGCTGTTTGGCTGTGAGCTGAAAACGAAAGCTATGCGTACTCAGCGAAGGTGGTTTGTGGTTTTCCGGCTTTTTTGAGCACAAATTTGCAATTTGTGAAAATAAAAATTTGTTTGCGTTAATAAAATGTATTTGAGGGTCACCCCTGGTTTATACATATACATATATTTACGGAAAATCGTTTGCACGTTCATATACATACACAAGCATATGCATCAGGGGTGCTACGAAAATAATTTTTCAATTTCGTAAATCGTAAATTGAAAATCGTAAATTTTTTTTGAAAAATTTTTCCTAATTTTTGTTTCAAGAAAGTTCTGCTCATTTTGCTTTTTTTGCTGTTTTTATTTTCATCTGACCGTTTTTGAATCCGTCAACTTTCTTTTTCCACTAATATCGAAATTTTCCGCGCCAATTCGAACGGATATTGACTTTTTAAAAATTTAAATTTTCTTGGAAGATGTTGAAAAATTTACGAAAATTTACGAAAATCGGCCGATTTTTCGTAAATTGTAAATTTTGGGCCAAAAAAGCCGTAAATACGTAAATCGTAAATGTTAGCACCATATATGTATACGTGCCATGAGCATATATGTACATTTGGTTTTACGCTTTGTTTTGAACTTAAAGATTTTTTAATTTTTCAGAAAAATGTCATGCCTGTGGGTCGGATGTGCTGTTCAACGAGGTGAAGGCGGCGGTGAGCTTCAAATCCTGTAGTTACAAGCACGTCTTCCACGCCAAATGCCTCGCTGCGTTGGAGCCACTCGGCCTCCGACACGCGACCGATTGCTCGTGTAGCAAGAGAATAGAAAGTAAAAAATTTTTTTTCAATGACAGAATTCGGAATGGGGGCGTAACCTGGCGGGGGCGAAGCTATTGCACAAAAATAGAAAATGAACGGTAGAGTACGGTAGGTAGTAGAAAATACCAAAAACAAGGTTGACTACTGAATTAGCGAAAACAAAACTAGAGTATACGATGGTGGGAGTACAAACCAAGAGTAGAAAAGATTACGGTAGGCGTAAAAATTACGGCAGACTGCGTGCGGTAGGAGTAGGAAGAATCTAGGTAGACTACGGTAGGAAAGAAACTATAGTAGAATACGATATAAATGAAAGCTACAGTTGTGCGCGGTAGGAGGAGCCAAGCCGAGGTCTACCTCGGTAGACGTGCTGTAACTATGGTATCAAATAAAATCTATTAAATCTACGGTAGACTATAAAATCTACGGTAGACTATAAAATCTACGGTAGACTATATGGTAAGAGGAAAAAAATGAAAATAAATTTTCAGCAAAAGTGATCGTCGTCCGTCGCGACGGCGACACACTCACCTCGCAGCTGATCGTCGACAGCTTACATTTGTGGAGCAGCGCGAAAGATATTCGCCAGCACTTCCAGTCTCGCGTCGGCGTCCGCAACAAACAAGTGTCGCTGCGTCCACTCGTCGAAATCGGCGTGGGCGGCGCCGACAGCGTGGCGCGATTTCCGTCCGTCAAGTGGCCGGTCATCGAACGCCTCCGCTACGACGAGAGCGCCTACCTCGCCATGGCGGCGGTCGTCGTGAGTGAGCGGTTTGGCGCGCTGGCGCTCTAGCGTTATCCCCTATTCAAAAACGAAGGTGAAATTGGCAAAAACGGAAGTCGAATTGGCAAAAATAAAAGTCAAATTGACATAAAGATTTCCAATTTCGCATAAGGGGGTGTATATTTCTCAAAAGTATGTGCAGATTCTCCAGAAATGTGCAAAAACTAAGGAAAATGTGCTCCAATTACTCAAAAATGAGCGCAAATTCTTAGGAAAAGGCGCAAATTCCTCTGAAATGATCGCAAATTTTTCAGAAATATATGCCAATTTCAGAAATATATGCCAATTTCTTAAAAATAAATTTCTTAGAAATAAATTTTATAAAAAAAATATGCAAATTCTTCAGAAATTAGCGCAAATTTAACGATAATTTTTTTGGAATTTTTGTGTAGAGGCGGTTGTGGACGTGTACCTGCCCGCGGTGGAGGCGACGGCCGAGCCGCGCGGCTGCCGACAGCTGAAGCTCAGCGGCAAGGAGACCGTCGCGGAGATCGGCCATCTTTGCGCGCGGCTAATCGGCCTCAAACCGCGCACGTTTGCGTGGCACTCACGCGCGCAGTTGAAGACGCGAACGGCGGCCACCGAAAAATCGGTGCTCCTCGCCGAAACGCTTTCCGACAGCGATATAGTAAACTGCGAGTACATCAATTTTCGATATTCGCTTGCGAACGCGGATGGTAGCGTTGTTTGTGCAGATTTGTAGCCATTTCCAACCGCGGGGCCATACTTCGACCACATCCCACCCCGGGGTGCCGTCTCAACACCAGCCGACTGCGCTCAACCTCACCCGACCCCGGCTGACCGTGCTCCGCCCGGCTCAACCTTTTCCGATCCCACCCGACCACGCTCTACCAGGTCCGACTATACCCGATCCCAGCCGACCACGCTCCTCCACTCGGCTCAACCTCGCCCAATACCAGCCGATTGATCGCGCTCCATCCTCACCCGACACGGCTCGCCTCCGCTCCACCTCATCCAAACCCTCCGGACCTGGATTCCACCCGATCACACTACAATTGGCTCGACCCTACCCGATGCTAACTCACCCGGCTCTTCGCGACCCCAAACCGCTCGACCGCGCTCTGTCCGGCTAGACCACCACCCAACCTGGCTCTCGACCTTCCCGATCCCACCCCACTCAATCCCATGCGGCTAGACCCCGACTAAACGCTTCCCCACTCTGGTCCATACCCGACCGAACCCGACCCGGATCGCTCTTGCCCATTAATATCGAATTCGTGATGGATTACATTTTTAGAAATGACGAGTATTCCCATCTCGATATCCAACTATCACACCGATAATCCGATCGTCTGTTTGCTGCAGGTGACATAAATTTTTTTTTGTATCTTCTGCCGAAGAAGAAAATCGGTTCCACCTCTGACACCACTTAAGGGCTTTATTAGAAAAAATCGCCTCTACCAACTCCGTGTATGGTAACAATTTTTTAGAACAATTTTGGGTTTTTTTTCCTTTCGATTTTCGAAAAATCCACCATTTTTTCGAAAATTTTTTTCGAATTTTGAATTTTGCAATTTTTTACTAAACTTTTGATATAAAAATTTTCTTTCGATTATCAATTTTCGAAATTTCAAATTTACTTTTGTTACACCCCTGGTGTGTGCTGAGAGGCGGTCCGCAGTTTTCGACCTACCGTACAAACAGAGTTTTTTGGCTCTTTTAAAAATTTTTATCAAAAAAATTAATATCGAGAAATGTTCACGGGTATAGCGGACTTTTTTTGCAAAAATGGGCGGAATTTCGAATTTCTAATTTGAAATTGACCAACCCTGCCTGATTCGGAGAGTCGGAGTGTCGGAATCCGAAACGCTCGCTGACCGCGTTGTTATGTATATGTTGCAGTTGCTGCGCGACGACACGCCAGCGACGGTAATACGCGAGTGCGCGTCGCGTCGCTATCAGATCGACACTCACCATGCGATTCTCGACTTCAGCGCGTTCGAAAAGTCGTCGTGGCTGCTGGAGCGGAACGCGGCGGCGAGGACCGTCGCGTTCGGGCCGACGGATAACGTCTACAATGTGCTCAAAAACGACAGATACGCGCGCGCGCTTCTTGTCGGCGCCGTTCGCGAGTTTGTGCTCATAGCGGGTAGGCGGTGATAATGACGAAATCTTTCTAGTGGGGATTGATTGCTTGCATTGGAGTGCAGTCATCCCCCTCCCAAATGTTTTGCTTTCTTTTTTTTCAATATGTGAAAATGAACCGGTGAAATGAATATGAAAAAAATTCAAGTCAAATGAGATATGACCCCCTCCCCCCCGCGGACCACACGCAAACGCGGGGTGGGGGGATTACTTTTTTTTGGGAGGGGGTGGCGCAGGTTTCGGGCGGGTGGAGCAGGGTTGGGCGGAAGTAAAAATTTTCAATTCGGAATTCGTAATCCGGAATTCCGATGGGTGAAAAAATTTTCGTAATTCCGGGCCAAAAATGGCCGGAATTCCGCATTTCGGAATTCGGAATCAGAAGTAATTCAAAATTTTACCAGGAAAAATTTAAAAACGTTGTCTCGAGCAGAACATTTGGCATTTTATTTTGAATGAAATTGGCATGAATTCAAAAGAAATTCAAATTCAATTTGAAATTTTTGCGTGTCAAGTTGCTCGTTGTGAGGAAAAATTGCAAATTTTCAAGTGAAATCTCAAATTGTGTTTAAAATACCACAGAAAACAAAACGCCAAAATGTCGCGTCGAGACAGTTGATTTCAGTTACGTGCGTAAAAAAAAAATTCGGACTATATAATGATAGATTCTAGTCTAATGATTCGAGTCTAATTCAAGTCAGTCAAATGAGATACATATAATGACAGTCAAATGAGATATAATGATAGATTGAAGTCAAATATATATGCATGTATTATATATTCAAGTCAAATGAGACATAAGTCATATGAGATATAACAATGCTATATGTAAAATTTGAGGTTTTTATTGCGCAATTTTTTAATATTTTTTGAACCTAGAAAATTTTTTTTTAATTTTTCATGTACATATATGTTTTATTTTAAACAATAAAAAAATTTGTAAATTATTTAAAAATTTTTTTATATTTTTTTGGAATTTTTTTTTTGATTTTCGACTTTTGTGCACCAAAATTTTTACAATACCCGCCCGCTAACTTTTGCGTCTGCATACTCTACGCTATCATTTTCAGTGCCCTGTCTCATGACGCTGTACGACAAAACGCAGATGCAAGGCGCGTTGTACGTCAGCCGTGGCACGAACGCGCGCAAACTCTTTCAGCAGGCGCGCGAAGACGACACGGAGACGCTGGAGCTGAGCGCGTCGCTGTTGGGCGGCGGCGCGTTGACGATTGGCGCCGACGACGACTTGCACCAGTACTTCAAGTCGCCGGACAACTTTCGGAACGGCACGCCGCTACAGACCGTCGCCGTTAGCCAACTGGCCAAATGTATGCGTTTTTGGCGTCCTGCCGCCCCACATACCGTAGGACCATAGAGGACCGTTTGCTATATGTACATAGGACTGCGCCACGGACGGTCGTCGTGACGAAAGCCATGTATATGTATGTGGCCGGGCCGGGGAGTGTCATTTGGTTTCAAGTTTTAAGACCAAAAAATTTGGTTCTTGCGGGTTATCGGACCGCAAAAAATTGTTTTTTTCATGATTTTTTTAGGTTTTCTGGCACGGGAAATTCGAATTTAATAATGTTACTGTTTTTTTTTGTTTTTGTACAGTTTTTGACATTTTCACTGGGGGTGGGCGGGGTATAGCGACCCCCCAACACGTGTGCAATTGGGGGTGGGGTATAACGACCCCAACACGTGTTGAAGCCTCCGAGTCAAACTCTAAGTCTAAGCCAAACTCCGAGTAAGTCCAAGCCGATTTCCCAGCCAGCTTCAACACGTGTTGGAGGTCGCCCCACCCTCCCAAAGACCCCACCCCCAAAATTTTTTTTGCGGTCCGATAACTCATGAGAACCAAAAATTGCCTTAAAATGTCTTAGAAAGTATGTTTTTCGCGCCCCTAAAAATGTAAAATTCTAAAAATGTAAAAGGCTGCGAGGAATTTTTTGACAGAGACGAAAATAAATTTTCAATTTCGTAAATCGTAAATCATAAATATGCAGAACCTCGAAAAAAATCGTAAATTTTTGCCCAAAAAAGCCGTAAATGTTGTAAATCGTAAATTTTCAATTTTCGATTGAAAATATGCGATTCAAAAATTTTTGCGATTCAAAAAATTGCTTTTTTCATTTTCATCTGAGCGTTTTCGAGCGTTCGTCAACTTTCTTTTTCCACTAATATCGATCGACATTTTTCGCGCCAATTCAAGCGCATATTCATCTTTTTTAAATTCCAATTTACTTGAAAAATTTACGAAAATTCATCGGCCGATTTTTCGTAAATCGTAAAGTTTGGGCCAAAAAAAATTGTAAATAAGTAAAAATCGTAAATGTCAGCACCACTGATACACGCTGTGTATTAAACAGGCATTACATATATCCTATTTTTGGAAGAAGTAAAAAAAACGGAAAAAAACGAGATAGTAACTTGAATCACAGAAAATTTGGATAAACAACACTTTACCTCTCCCCCCCCCCCACAATATTAGTAGCGTTGGAAGCAGAGAACGTCAAATGGTCTTAAACATTGTTGTGACTTGAATCCAGTTCTGCCGCGATTAAACTCAAAAAAAAATTGTCGAAAATGTTCGGTTTTGTCGACTCTTGACACTCCTCGATTTCAATAAACTGAAAAAATGAACGATGAAATGCCTTTTACACCTCCCACGACTGCCTCATTGATTGATAATCGATCTTTGCTCCACAGTTATCACCGTCATCATACACGGCGCACTCGACGGCGTATGCAAGTCGGTGAGATACGAAAAAACTCTCACGCACTACAAGCACCTCTACACGCAGTGTATGAGCGATTTGGGCAAGAACGCTAGAGAGTTTGCGCTGTCGGAGAACGCGTCGCCTCTCTTTCTCAGCGACAAACTCACTCGCAGACAACGGCTCAAAAGCGGCGAAGATGTAGGCATTGCGCGCGTGAGCGAGCGATCGCACATAGACAATGTTCAGGATCTTCTCACCGTCACCTTCATCGTCACTAAAGGTTAGTTATATGTACGTTGACTTCGCGCTTATTCCGCAATACATACATATATATGTACAAAGAGCACGAAAAAAAAACGAGCGCATTGATTGGGCCGAAATGAAAAATGTTAGAGCAAAAAACCATTTTAACCTAAACAAGGTTACCCGACTTTTGCGCCCCAAACAAAGAAATTTGTGCTCCGAGCGAATCCGGGGCGCAAATGTCCGATTTTTTAGACTTTTGCGCCCCAGCAATTTTTTTGTAAATGCATAAGTCATTGCGCATTTTTTCAAAGTTAAAAATGTGCACAAAAAATATGTTTTATGCATATTTGGCATTATGTTTTATGTTATTTGAAAGAGCATTTCTTCCTCTATAAGATAGTGTTTTTCGTTTTTTTGATGGGGATAATTTTTGTTTGTTTTCAGTTTATTGAAATGTAGTGTCAAGTCGACAAAAAAAATTTTCGACTAATGCATAAGTCATTGGGGATTTTTTCAAATTTCAAAAAATTTTTTAATTTTAACAAACAATAAATTAGTTAATAATATATAAAAAAACGACTAAAAACACTGTCTTGTAGAGAAAGAAATGCTCTTTCGAATAGCCTAAACGTTTTAGCATTATGTCATTAAAAATGACCAGTCAGCTTGTATTAGGGGTTGTTGCCATAAGTCATTGCGCATTTTTTCAAGGTTAAAAATGGGCAAAAAAAAATAAGACATAATGCTAAAACGTTTATTTTCTGCGCCCATTTTTAACCGATGACTTTATGGCATCAACCCCTAATACAAGTTGACTGGTCATTTTTAATGATTGCACACGGTAGAATACTAGATTTTTGTCTATTGAAATACTACATATTATTATTATTATTACTTTAGAAACAAATACGCCCCGAAAAGCGACAACGTCAAGGGTGCGCATCGGCAAGGTGACTGACGGGCCGTTCCCCTCATTCGGCACGGAATACACAGCGCCGCGCCACTCGTCGCTGAAACACGGCGGTACCACCAGCGCCGGCGGCGGCGGATTGAGAGCGGCGAGTCGCGACGCCGCCAACAACAGCGAAAGTCGTCATGCAAGTGACGCGACGCAACGTCGCGTACGAACCTTTAGCCAACTGCTAAAGGCGAATCTTCATCTTTAGCAGCGGCGCCAACAACAGCCGTGGCGCCAGCACTAGCCGCAGCAACTCCGGGCGCGGTTGGCCTTGAAAAAAAGAAAAATATTGCATCGCAACGACTATGATCATTGTGTGTATCGTATGTATCTATCGCACTATATATCGTATCTATCGCGCTATAATATCCAGCGTATCGTATTTCAAATATATTTTTTGTAGTGTTTTCTTCAATTATAGGAAAATATTATGTAAAATAAAAATTATTTATCAATGTTATTTATCAAACTATTCTTTTGTAAACAAATACACATGCTACCGTAATCGGACTGTGGACATTTTTAAACGAGGCCGCAGTTCGAGCGTCCCTGTGCATACATAAGCTACTGTCATCGGACCTCATTCGTCAAAATTCAATTTCAAACGGGGCCGCAGACTGAAAGTCTCGTGCATACATTTTTTTGCAGAAAATGCCAAAACGGCTATACTTTTTCCAAAAATGCATGCAAAAAATACAATAATTGATGCATTTTTCAAAAACGCATCCAAAAAATACAATAATTGATGCATTTTTCAAAAACGCATCCAAAAAATACAATAATTGATGCATTTTTCAAAAATGCATTTAAAATTTCTTATGACTGATGCATTTTTTCAAGAACACGTGCCGGAAGGAATATATTTTTTTAAATGCATGCAAAAAATGCCATGGCAAATGCACTTTTTCCAAAGAAAGCATCCAAAAAATGCCATGGCGGATGCATTTTTTCGATGAAATGATAAATGATATCATCAATGCAAACTCTCCCCACTACCACCGCCATCAGCAACGTCGCCCCCTCAGCCGATCAGACACCGACAAAAAATGATGCTTTTTTGGCTACAAAACGTAAATCACATTTTTTGGTTATAAAATTTTTAAATGTAAACAAAACTGTTGGATATTACCGTTAGGATAAAACTACAATTGTAAGAAAAAATATTAATATGTTTTAGCAAATAACAGATATGTATGTACATAAATATTCAAATTTTAACATTCCTTATTTAATGCTTGTCGCATGATGGTGATGTCTAAAACACACACACACACACACACAATACACACAAAATACACACATCCAATACACGAAATCGTAATAAACAAAATATTATTCTAAAAAAATATTTTCTTCTCTTTCGCAATTGATTTTACTTATTGAGGATTTCGCATGAAACTATCAAAAAATAGGTTTAAATAATTGAAATATTGCAGAAAAAATAGACAATTCCAATTCATCAAGCTGCTTTGAATGGGAAGAAATGAAATTATTTCTTGTAATTATTCTATTTTCAACCGCGTGGAGCGCGACGCATCGATCGAGAACACAGAGCAATGCGCAACGTATATCTATACATATTTCTCTCTCTATCTCTCTCTTTCTCTCTCTTTCTCTCTCTTTCTCTCTTTCTCTCTCTTTCTCTCTTTCTTTCTCCCTCTCTCTCTTTCTCCCTCTCTCACTTTCTCTTTCTCTTTCCCTCTCTTTCTCCCTCTCTCTCTTTCTCTCTCTCTTTCTCTCTCTCTTTCCCTCTCTCTTTCTCCCTCTCTTTCTTCCTCTCTCTCTCTTGCTCTCTCTCTTTCCCTCTCTTTTTTTGTCACATTCTTTTATGTCTTTTATTTTTATGTCTTTTTTTTTCTATTTTTATGTTTTTTTTGTTTTTAGCAAGGACTGCTGTATCGCACGAGATTACAAACTACTCAACTACTTCTAACCAGCAAAGTGAGCTAAACCAAAAATATTTAAAAAAATAGCATTTAATCCGACTGAGAGGAGAGAGAGAGAGAGAGAGAGAGAGAGAGAGAGAGAGAGAGAGAGAGAGAGAGAGAGAGAGAGAGAGAGAGAGAGAGAAAGAGCGAGAGGATGTAAGATTTGTCAAATACATATGTATGTATTTCTCTAGATCGTTGTGCGTTGTGCCAATGGCCCGTGGATCCTGACAATTTGCGAATGCGCATGTGTGGCCATATCTTCCACGCGTCTTGCCTGAAAAAACACCACAACAAAAAGAAAAGCGCCGCGTGTCCCAGCTGTTTCCTGGAGGGTAAACCGTGCATTGATTTCATTTATTTTTCTTCATCCACACTTTATTATTTTTATAAAAAATTTTTATAATTTTTTATTTGCCAAAAACAACAAACAACAACAACAACAACCGAAGCGCATAAAGTTTTCTTGAGGTTTTCTTTGAACCGGTGACTTGAGTTTGTAAACTTCGAATGAATTTTATTTGAACTAGTACATATATACAGGGGTGAGAAAATTTTCAATTTTCGAAAAATTGAACATTTTTTCGAAAATTTCAACAATTTGTAAAAATTTTTTCAATGAAAATGTTTGTGCAATTCAACTTTTTCAACTTTACCCTTGGGTGATTTTTTTAAACTCAAAATGCGATATTTTTATGAGAATATTAACCAAAATAAGAAAAAAAAATTAATTTTTTTTTAAATTTGGCCAAAATATTTCGACAAATTTCTTTCGATTTTCGATTTTTGGTGATTTTTTTGCTTTCAAAATTTCATTTTTAAAATTTTCGATTTTTGAAATCTCAAATTCATTTTCGACTCACCGCTGCTACATATATGCATGGCTGGGACTTTAATCTTTTTTTTCGATTTGGCTTTTTTTAGTGTTTATAATTTTCTATAAAGTTTCCAAAATAAAAAAATAAAAAAATGTTTTATTAAAAGTATTAAAAATTTTCCCCCAAATTTTTCAAAAAATACGAATAAGCTTTGAACATAATTTTTTTTTTAGAAATATGTCACGCTTGTAAGCAGAAGGTGTTGTTTGAGAGTGTCGATTTTGTGGTCAGCTTTATTCGACACGAAGACGACGATAAACACATGCACGTCTTCCACGTATTATGTCTGCCCAGCAACTTCAGGGACGTGCCGAATTGTCCGTGTCAGACGACTCTAAATGGTGCTAGTTTGGTATTTTTTGGTGGCTGTGATGCGATAGACAGCGCTGGCGTTAGCTACGATACACGTAGCCAGACAGCGTTTGCCTCGACACCGGAAGCTAGCCAGCGATAGTGAGCGACGATACCTGGAACTATACAATGTTAGCTACGATACCTGTAGCTAGCCAGTGTTAGTTAGTCAAGATACCTTGAGCTAGGCGGTGTTAGTTAGCCATAATACCTGTAGCTAGCCAGTGCTAGTTAGCTACGATACCTGGAACTAGCCAATGTTAACCACGATACCGGGAACTAGCTAGTGCTAGCCACAATACCTATAGTCAGCCATTGTTAGTTCGTTGTGATACCGGAAGCTAGCCAGTTAGAAGAGAACATAGAATACGAAAAAGAACGGCAAAGAGTACAACGGTTGACTGTCTGCCTTTGACGGTTTTTTTGAACAGAATAAAAATATACATACATTCTCCGCTAGATTACTAACTATGGTAGAATTTAAAAACTAGAGTAGACAAAGGCAAGCTACGGCTACGGTAGGAGTAAAAGCCACTAGCGCTAACCTACGGTAACGCTAAAAGAATTCAGTGAAAATCGTCGTCCTTCGTCCCACCGGCAACTTATTGAAGTCGAACACCGTCACATTGGACGAGAGCTTTGCGCTGTTCAGCCGCACGGAGCAAATTTTCG
>SAUE01003103.1:82065-92494 GCA_009724625.1 Deladenus siricidicola
TATTTAATATTAATTTTTCGAATAATGATTTTGTAAGGCTGGTTATTCGTTTTAACCTAACTTAATTTAAAATTTATGGATCGTTTATGGATCGGGCCCAAATTTATGGAGCATATGGGCCTGGGTCAAAGAAATATTGCCCTGAAGTTTCATTGGTGTATGTTGATTTTCTCGGACATGGCGGAATTTTTCTTGATTTTTGGCCACATTTCGAACCAAAATATTTTGTCCGAACATTTGCTGCCATATTTTCGGAGGTTCCGAGCGGCTAAGTTAACATTTATGCAAGACAATGCATCCGTCCACGCTTCCGCAAGCACGAAAAACTGGCTTGCAACGAAAAAGATTGAAACTTTGGCATAGCCGGCTAGGTCTCCGGACCTGAACCCTATCGAAAATCTTTGGGGACAACTTGTTCGAGAAGTGTACGCCGATTGTCGTCAGTTTAATACAGTAAATGAGCTCAAAAAGGCGATAATTGACGCTTGGAGCAATATTACCGTAAAGCAGCTTATGTTCCATGCCGAGATGAATGAATATGTTGATTAAGAGTTCCGGAAAACCTTTGAAATATTAATTATATGTTATTGTAGTGTATGTGCATTTCCTTTTCACCCAGTTATGTAGTGGGAAATAACAACTGGAAAGAATATCATCGAGTTTCAAATAAATGGCTGCGGGGAAGAGCTGCGACGGGAGACAACCGGCCGGCCGAGATGATGGCAGTCTTCCCTTTTGCACAGCCATATACATTATTAATGTTAACGGTTTAATAAATGGCTTTTTATTAAGCGGACCTATCATTTATTTACGGTTCGAAATGGCTAAAAATCAAGAAAAATTCCGCCGGCTATGCCAAAGTTTCAATCTTTTTCGTTGCAAGCCAGTTTTTCGTGCTTGCGGAAGCGTGGACGGATGCATTGTCTTGCATAAATGTTAACTTAGCCGCTCGGAACCTCCGAAAATATGGCAGCAAATGTTCGGACAAAATATTTTGGTTCGAAATGTGGCCAAAAATCAAGAAAAATTCCGCCATGTCCGAGAAAATCAACATACACCAATGAAACTTCAGGGCAATATTTCTTTGACCCAGGCCCATATGCTCCCTAAATTTGGGCCCGATCCATAAACGGGTTGGTGAGGTGACTTAAGCTCAAAAATGTAAGTGGACCTATCATTTCTTTACATACTGTATAGTATTGCGGTTGTATGGGTGGGAAATCACGGTTGTACTGTACGGTTGTGTCGGGAACTGTATGGTTGAATGGATAGTATACGGTTATGTGAAATGCCACCATTCTCCGACAGCCTTCGACCATACTGTAAACAGCTTACATCTGCGGCTTTGACGAATTAGAAGGATGTATTGCAGCGTGCCTCCTGTGGAATTCTTGACCGACTTTAAGATTTTGAGCAAATCATCGTCTTTCTTTTTAATTATCCTTCTTAACATTTTCCAGCCGTCCTCGTCTTCGCTGATCAAGGACGCACTCAAAAGCCACTCTTCGCTGTCGCCGGGACGCACTTGCTCGAAGAGATCGAGCACCGTCGTACCGCTCCTGACTGTCATCGTCTGCGTAATGCGCTCGTCGTTAAATAGCCGGAATTCACACCGCACTAAAAATT
This sequence comes from Deladenus siricidicola, assembly GCA_009724625.1. Taxonomy (NCBI): domain Eukaryota; kingdom Metazoa; phylum Nematoda; class Chromadorea; order Rhabditida; family Sphaerulariidae; genus Deladenus; species Deladenus siricidicola. The sequence goes on from SAUE01003103.1 coordinate 83,692, forward strand.
CGTGGTTGCGTTTGCGGAACTTTTGACACAAAAAATCGTTAAAAAACTATGAAAAAAAAATTGTTAAACCAATCAACCAAGGCACCAACCAGTGGTGGTAAAATTTGCGATTTGCGGTTTTGCGACTTTTTTGGGCAAAAATTTGCGATTTGCGAAAAATAGGCAAATCTTCGAAAATATTGTTCAAAAATTCAAATTCGCGATATAAGATTTGGCATAATGTTATCTATTTCGGAAAATGATTTTATTTCGGATATATCAGTAAAATTATATCTAGAAAAACTTTTTTCAAAAAAGTGATATTATAAACACATAAACATTTGCAGTTTGCGGTTTGCGGTTTGCTGTTTTGCAACTTTTTTGGGCAAAAATTTGAGATTTGCGAAAATAAAAATATATTTGGGGGGGAGGGGGCGCGAAGCACTGTTCGCCTACCGTTGATCGCCGTCTTCTCGTCGACCGTTGTCACTAAAACAAATACATACATACATGATACATACAGTGTCGGTGAGTTCTTCGCCTCCCAACTCTCCAGAGGGAGGCGAACAACTCAATTTTCTGGGACCCTGGGAGACCTAAAAAAGTTCGGGGCCCCAAATGCCTCCGGCAAAGTTGTTTGATCAAAAAAGTTTCAAAAAATGCGCCGTTCTTCAACTTCGTCAAATCTTTTTGGTAATTTTGACTATTCATAATAATTTTGTGTACAATTTTGACTATTTATAACTATTTATACTATTTTGTGCTGGAACCTGGCAACTTGACGCTAAGCGATTTGTACGTTGCGTTACACATATGTATATGCTGACGTATACGTACATATGGCTAGTAACGTTGAATCGTTACAAGAGCGAGAGGTGGAGGCAAGACACAAATAGGCTTACGCTCATAGTCGAGAAAGTTGGAACGCAGAAAAAGAGAGAGAGAGAGAGAGAGAGAGAGAGAGAGAGAGAGAGAGCGATAGAAAGGCAGTGAGTAGAGACGCTTACATTCGTCGTCGGCCGCAAAAGAGGTTCGAAACAATAAAATCGTCGAAAATAAAATAATCACACAAAATAAATTCATTTTTCACTCAAAAATGTGAGCCGAAATGAGAGAGGCTCCAGATATCCTCGAGTTAACTAAAAGAATAATTTCAATTTTATACAACCAATTTCGCAAATGAATGAATAAATGAATGAAGGAATGAATGAATGGAATGGCTACTGGTTTCGGTTTCGTTCATGTGGTTTCGTTGGATTGGTTTATTTGTTTGGTGCTTATTTGTAAGCGACCAATTTGCTGTGGTTATTTACTTCAAATATTTCCAAAAAAATTCTCTACAAAACAATAAGTGTATCAGCGAGAGATTTTATCGATTTCATCGTCATCACTGACGAGTTTCTGCCCAATTTTTTTGTCAAATTTGAATTTGAAAGCAATTTTTTCGCGTATTTCGAAACCCATATTTGCACTTGCTATGTAAAGCTATAGTAGCCCCCCCCCCCCCGAATAAAAATCAATAATAAATTGTAGATTTCTGAGGCTTGAAATGTTTTCAGTTGTTTTTTTTTATTTTTTTTAAATTTTATCTCGGTTTTTCCTTTTTAGTTCAAATAAAATTTATTTATTTTCATGGAAGTTCCAATGAAATTCATTCAAATGAAATTTAATGATTTCTTTCGTCCAAAAATCAACTTGAAGAAAGTTCAAGTTCAAAATAAACTCGTCGTATTCCTCGATTAGAAAACCATCTCTCTCGCTTATATAGTGCGAAGCAAAAGTTTAGAACACCCTAAATTACGGTGTTTTGACATGTTATCGATTTTTTCTAGGTAAACCATTTATTTTATCGTGTTCAGCGACCCAAAGAACGTATATTCACATAAATATACGAAAATTTATAAACATTCCACTTTACTAGCAGAGAAAACGAGTTTTCAACCGACGCAAAAGTTTAGAAACACTTCAATTTTCTACAGTTTGTTCCACAAAAGTTGTTTCGACTTTTGTTTTTTTTTCGTTTCGGCTTAAAGAATATTTAAAGAATAAAAAAATCATTGTTTCTGTTTAGTTTTTTTTTCAATTATTCGGAAATATAACATTTTATGGAATAAAAAGCAAATTTTATAAAATTAATCGATTGTAAACAAACTTTTGCATTAAAATTCAGAAAGCTTCTTGGGAAACACGGGGGTTATTTGTCAAAACAATTCGGTCAAAAAAAAAGAAGAGTAAAACACTTTTTGTGCAGCGTGCACAGAATCCACAAACACACCTCAAAACCCCTTACGCCAACGTTTGCGACACTGTTGCCCACTGCGCCGCCTCGGTGCGCAGGTGTTGTCTTCAAATGTGTTCACATATGTGTTAGGGTGTCTCAAAATTTTCTTATATCCAAAATTCTCACAATTAAAAAAGTTCACATAAGCGATTTTTGTGAATAATCAAAATTAACTCGAAATTTTTTTTATTAAACACACATTTTGTTTTTTCGAATTTCGATTTTTGAAATCTCAAATTTATTATTTTTGACTCACCTGCTTGCTCGCTACTCCTATGAACTCCCTATGATGCAGAAATTTTTTAACAATATTTTTTTAGTATTTTTTTAAAGATTTATACATTATGTATAAATTTTTGCAGAAATAAAAAAAATTATTTCCAAAATTTCCTAGATTGTTGAGATTAATGTTTCAAATAAATGTTTGTTTGATTTACAAAAATAATAAATAAAATTCCAAAGTTATTTTTCATAAATTTTAAAGCCTCAAAAATTACAATTTCTTATTGATTTTTGGAGTATTAAATTGTTTTTGTTTGAAATGCAAACGAGATTCTCGAGTTCAATTCAATTATTCAATTAAATTATTCAAAAAAAGAAGCAAAAATGAAATTATTTGTCGCTGCGATTATTTTATATTCAATACTTCCAGCCAGCGACGAATGTAAGCGATCACACTCATCTCATCTGTATTTCTCTCTTCTCTATCGCTTTCGCTTTATCTCTTTCTCGGTTCTCTTCTTTCTCTGTTCCCTATCACTTTATGTCTCTCTATCTCTCTATTTTTTATACCCCCTCTCGATTTCGCTTTCTCTCTTTTTCTGTTCCCTATCACTTTATGTCTCTCTTTCTCTCTATTTCTTTATATCCTCTCGATTTCGCTTTCTCTCTTTCTCTGTTCCCTATCGCTTTCTCTCTTTCTCTCTATTTCTTTATACCCTCTCGATTTCGATTTCTCTCTTTCCGTTCTCTCCCTTTCTCTGTTATCTCTTTCCCTTCATGTCTCTTTTATGTCTCTTTCTTGCATCTATGTCGTTTATCTTTCGCGTTTTCTTATTCTTTTTTTACTCTCTATTCCTATTTCTTTTTCTCCCTCTGATTCTCTTTTACTTTTTCGTTGGCAACGCGAGTTTTTTGCTTTATGTTTTGTATGTATTTTAATTGACATTAACTCTAGCGACAGTTACCGTACCAGACGCGCCAATTCCGCATCCAAATCCTCTTCTTCAGAAAAAGAGTAAATTTTATTGCACCAGATTGGGTGATTCTAGAGGAATTTAAATGTTCACAAAATAATTTAATATACATTATATTAAATAGATTGTTCCAAATGTGCATATATATGTATGTACATATTTACAGCTGTTTGAAGTTTTGCTAAAAACCCAGTATTATAGGCGGTTATTGTAGAAATTCAAAACAAACCTAACCGATACAGTAATCGTAAACAATTATTGTAGCAGGTCTGCAAGGATATATGTAGAACAAACCAAACCGATACAGGAACGGTATGGGGTTATTGGCCGCAATTGTCGCAACACGGCATTTTACGATATTGAACGCCAACAGCTCACACTCAGCTGGATCAAGTGTTTTGTTGAATTTTCCCCCGCTTCTAGACTGTCCGGTGTGTGCGTTGGCGTTGAACGACGAGAACGACGACGACGATGATGTTGAGACTTTGCGAGTTCTCGGCTGCGGGCACGCCTTCCACGCGAATTGCCTCCACGAATTCTATCTCCACCATCACAGCGCCGCGTGTCCCCTGTCGGCCTGTGGCCAAAAGGGTGATCAATATTTTTTTATGAAAACGTTCTACACCGGTCCTGGTGGTTTACATGTAACAGGGGGCAGGGGGGCACGGGGGTGGTTTGCCGGAACTAAATTTTTTTTTCCAAAAATCGCTAACTTTTGCTAAAAAAAGGCCGCAAAACCGCAAATTGTTTTTAATTTTCACAATAAGATATTTTTTTGAGAAACTAAGACGGTTTTTATAGGTAGCTAAACGTTTTTTAAGTAACAAAACGTTGTTAACTGAAGTTGCTGAACAGCGAATTTGAATGAAAAAACCCAAATTTTGTTTTCCTCAACGTTTCCCCATTTTTCATGATTTGAGAAAAACGCACACACGCACACATTTTTTGCATGCGTTTTTGGAAAAAGTGCATCCCTCCCTTCCCTCCTCCTCTTCCCTCCCCTCCCACAGTGCTGTGAGCTAGCAGAGATTTGATTTTGAAAGAATGTGGGAAGGGGGGGGGGATGGGCGCGAAAAGTTTTTTGAATTTTTAACAATTTTAAATTTCAATTACAAATTTTTTCAGAAAAATGTCATGCTTGCGGGTCGGAAGTGTTGTTTGACGACGAGCTGGCCAGCTACAACGAACACGGTCACGTCTTCCACGACAAATGTCTGCCTGCGTTCGCCAGGTACGGCGCGAAATGTCCGTGTGACAAAAAGTTCAAAGGTGAATTTGATTTAACACCAAATGTTCAGGCTACTTTGGGCCAAATGCACATAGCAGATTATCGAAAAGACGGATGCCAATGGTTGACGGGGGTGTTGTGCTTAGGATAAGCATTGGTTTGATTCTTCTCTAACTCCCGTGCCATACACCCCACACCGTTGCACATGTTATCCAAGCAGGTCGCCCAAGCCAGCAGCTGTTATCGAAATAATATGAAATATTTAGTGAAAGTCGTCGTCAATCTCCGCGCCGGCAAACGCGCTAGCGTGGAGAACGTCTACTTGCTATTGGGTTTGTGGAGCGATGCCAACAAAATTCGCCAAAGCGTCCAAACAAAAGTGCGGGAGGGCGGCAGAAACGTGGCGGTGCGCCTTTCATTGAAAATCGCGGCGGCCGGTGACGACGGCGCCGCGCGATTGGCGCCCACGACCAAGTTTCCGCTCATCGAAATGCACGCATACGGCAACGACGCGCACATCGTCGTGGACGCGGTCGTCGTAGGTAGGGCGCTAACACATTACATGAGCAAAAATGAGTGAAAATTTAAAACAAAATGTGGACATAAATTGACGCTCAGAGAGTTAGTGTTTAGCCATTCTTTATGTTTTTAAGAGAATTGTATATTTTCAAGATATTTTGTCTCACAAATCCTTTGCCAGAAGGCCTTTGTCCGAAATGCATTTTATCTGACCGAGTTATGGCATTTTTTAGTGCTGTAACTTGCCAAATCCGAAATACAGCCGCATATCTCGTACATTTTGCATTCGAATTCATAACAATGGATCCATTTTTTCAAACTGATTTTTCTTTTTTCTTTTTACGTTTAGTTCTTCACCCCCTATTGCCCCTATTTAGCGGATTTTAGCGAATTTGTTTGCATCCAAAATTTACATTCTTTGTACTTGTTTTGGCATATTTTGAATGTGTTTTTGGAAAAAGTGCATCCTTCTTCGCATTTTTTGCATGCGTTTTTGGAAAAGTGCAGTTTGGTTGGCAAGTTACAATACTACGCAAAATATTTCCGACAACATTTCCTCAACCCCCTCCCCCACCACAATAGTATCTTCAATCTCATTTTTTGCAGAAGCGACTATCGATGTGCACTTGGTCGGGACGACGAGCAAGGTGCCGAGCACGTGCAACACGCTAGCGCTTGGCGACGACGCGGTGGTGGCGATGATCGGCTACTTTTGCGCCGCGGAACTCGGCATCATGCCTCGCGCACTCGCCTGGCAGCCGCGCGACCCCGTCGTCATGCAGACGCAAAAAGGCGGCACGAAAAAGTCGATCGAATTCTTCGCCAAACTTACCCTCAAACAGCTCGTCAATTGCAAGAGTCTCACGTTCAGCCTCTTGCCGGAGCCAGGTAGTGAATGAGGAGGGGAGGGATAGGGCGAGAGGGGGATAAGGTTAAGGAGCATGGGTATATCGGTTAGATTTGAGAATTGTTGCCTTTAGCATCCGCATTTCTTCCAAAAATGCCAAGACGGATACATTTCGCTGCTAAAGCACGTAAATTTAAACATAAAAGTGTTAAAATGAATGATTGATACCGTTGAAATATCATATCAAGCCAAACCTTAAAAATCGAAAAAATTTAGTACCCACGAAGATTTTCATCGAACTGACCAATTATACCGGCTCCAATGGAAGAATGCCTTCGTGTTGGTTGCAGGTAAATTTTTCTGTCTTCCTCTCCCTTTATCTCGCTCCCCTCTCTCTCTATTCTCTCTTTCACTTTTCTCTCTCTGCTTTCGTGCAGCTCCCTTTCTCTCTCCGTGAATTTGTGTGTTGTCAGGCTTCAGTATGAATACAGGTATCAGTAGATGATGAGGATTGAGTGTGGGATAAGGATCGGATACCAGGATACCATCCGCGAATGAACTCGGAACTGCACACAATGAAAGGCTTGACCCAACATACAAAGAATTGGTCCTCAGACACTAACACTAATCGGTGTCGGTCAGCCCTTTCTTCTCACCACGTCAATTTTCACGTTCAGGTGCTCGCCACCGACACGCCCGCTGACGTGATTGAGGAGTGCGCGTCGCGAGCCTACGCGCTCAACAAGCATCAGGCGACGCTCAAGTTCAGCGCGCTGCACAAGTCGTCGACGCGACGACGTTTCATTTGCTTGAGCGATACAGTGAGCACCGAATACAAGCCGACGGACGCCGTCTACGAAGCACTCAAAAAGGACCCAGAGGCGCGCTTGGTGCTCGCCGGCGTAGTCAGCCAATTCGTGATGGTCACCGGTGGGTGGTGTCAAACAGTGTTTTACTATTTTTATTTAAAAAATTGTTCAGTCAGAGCCAAAGTGTTGAGTGATCACAAATCTTTCACTCTTCCGCCTCCAGCACTCCGATGACACTTTTTCAAAAAAAATCTTTCAAAAGTGCTGACAACTTTTTATTTAGATTTTAGGATTTTCCATTTAAAATTAGCCGGAACTGTATCAAGTCAATCATTTTGCACATATGTTATATTTACTTTTTCTTAATGTAAATCTATCACACCCCACTCTCATCCACCCTACCCCCTCTCTCACCTTACCCTCCTCTCTCACCCATCCCCCTCCCCCCTCTCTCCCCTCTCTCATCCTACCCTCTCTCCCACCCCACCACCTCTTTCAGCGCACCCCCCCCCATCTTTGAAAAAATGAAAATTTGGGAAGTATCGGGTTAATTATTATTTTTATTTTAGTACCGTGTGAGATCACGCTATACAGCAACTCAAAAATGACATGGCCACTGCAGGTACGGCACGGCACGACGGCGCGCAAACTCTTCGAGCAGGTGCGCTCCAGCGACGGCGAACAGTTGGAGCTAGCCGCGTGGCTGGTGATGTACGGCAGCAAGTCGCGTGAGCCAATCGACGCGAACGCCGCCGATTTGCACGCGTTCTTCGGGTCGGCGGCCGATTTCGTCGGCGACGAGCCACGCCACAAAGTCATTATTCATCAGACAGCCAAGTGTAAGCTGTCTTTTTTTGATGCATATGGCATCATGGGATAGGGCTGTTGAAAATGAAATAATAGAAAAATCACTAAAAACTTTTCTTCTTTTTGTACACTCAATGTTCTAGTTTCGTGGAGGAGGGGACATGGCCTCCACTGGCAACATATATGAATGTGTATGAGGGTTGAGCGGAAGTACATATGTGCATGTATATGTGTTTGAAATGGGGTACTCAGATACTCAGATCTGGTATTTGGTTTTATGCAAGGATGTGGTAACCTGAATCATTTTTTGAGTAATGAAGGGGTGAATCATGGATTCAGCACTGAATCATGGATTCAAACGACTCAAATGTGATGCAAATGAATCATTTGTCGAAATTATTTTTGGGAAATTTTTGACTGGAATATAAAAATATTGCAAGATCAAATTCGTCTAGGCTAGGCTTATGCCATAACCCTCAAACATCATTTGGCATACACGTTTGTACACACATTTTTATACGCTATACACATTTGTACACATACGCTATTCGTACACATTTTTATACGCTCTACACATTCACAGAGATACACACTATACACATTTTTCTATACACACATTACATAAACCGCCCCCCCCCACATAAGGCCAGTTAACATAATTTTTTATACCTTTAAATACATATAATAAATAATTTAAATAAATAAATGAAATCAATTCCAAAATTTTTCTAAAAACCTTTTCCTCCCAACAGATATCAACGTTCAAATCCGCAGCACATTCAAAAATACGTTCACCGCTGTGAGATACGATAAGGAGCGCTTCTTCAGCTACCACGACCTCTTCGCGCACTCTATGCGCGCGTTGGGCATGCGCGCCGACGACTACGATTTGAAGCCGAACGCGGCGCTTCGCCTCTTCAAGTTCAAGCGCGACAAGGTGAAGGTGAATGATCGAATAGGCAATGTGCAGAACCTGCAGGTCGTCACGTTCATCCTCACCGCCAAAGGTGGATAGGACTTTTGATGTGTATGTGTGTGTGTATGTGTGTGTGTGTGTGTGTGTGTGTGTTTGTGTGTGTTTGTGTGTGTGTGTTTGTGTGTGTGTGTTTGTGTGTGTGTGTGTGTGTGTGTGTGTGT
>SAUE01003103.1:125761-157977 GCA_009724625.1 Deladenus siricidicola
ATTAGTTTTTGTAGGTGAAATATATGGCGACGCAATAAATTTGTTTATGAAAATTACTTTGTACAGTAATCATCATTTTAATAGCCTACGTGATATTACACACATACATATATTATCGTAAGAAAATCACCGTAAATGCTATCGAAAAACACTACCAAAGACCTGTTCCATTACAGCATCCACTTTCATAATACAATTTCTTCATAATACAAAATTGTTTAGTAACTCTATGGAATACAAACGTATTTGAATTGAGATTCCAATTTTGATTGAATTTTGAATGCTCAAAAAATGGAAGTTTTTTTGGCAATTCTTGAGTTTGTTATGATGTGCATAAATGTACGTATAAAATGTGTCTTCTCTTGATGATACCGGTCTTAGTTTGAAGGTTGTGAAAACATTAAAAATTGCCATCAAATGATATACTTTATTGATGACTGGTCAAAAAATGACCAATAAGCTACACGTGATCTATGTGATAAAAATGGTAAATATGTACTTTATTTTTAAAAAACTCAAAAAAAGTTGTTTTGTTTCATACCTCGAAATCTAGATTCAAATAAAGATTTTTAAATTTAAAAATTGAAGACATTGATGTGTTCTTGTACGAAATAAAAAAGATTCAATTCACTATAAAAAAACGGGCGGACATTCAATAAACTTCAAATGATAAATTAAAAAACATGTTGCTGCGAGTGAGATTCGAACCGGCCCGTACCATATTTGTTGAAACGAACAATTAACCACTGCGCCATGCGCATCCTAGACATTTTTCTTTTTGCTTTTTTCGTTTCAAAAATTTGCAAAAATTAAGCTTGACCCTAATTTTGTGGTTTATTTTGCCCCCTCCCCTCTGCTTTTTCGATGTTTGAGAGATGAAGCTTTCTTGCAAATCCGGAATGCATCCGTGCATCACCCACTGCTGATGAATCCGATTTGTTTTGATGCACTTTGTAATGGAAAAAATTCAGTTGGACTATATTTTCGAACTTTTCAATTTTTCGACGTTTGAAGAAAAATGTATGCGAACGGGATGTCGTCGGTGGCGTCGAGCGCCTACGGCTCGAGCTTTTCGCCTACTTTTCGAGGGGTATGTCTGTCTAATCTTTTTAGTTCAACTTCCAATTAGTGGCTGTGAATTTTTGCTTTTTTTTTGTTCAAAAGAGCATCAAAAAATGAGCTGAATCCCAAGGTGACATATGCTTTTCAATGGGTATGACTGTCTAGCTGGTTTTTTTTTTGTTTTTATTTTAACCCCAAATTGACAGCAACTTGGTGTCCTAAATAGATCAAAAAATTTTGCTACAGTTAAAAAGCTTATACATATTATTTTTTAATTCTATGGTTATGCTTTACATTGGTTTTTATGCCCTAAAATTGTCTAAATTTGAAGTCGATGGACGAGGAGGACGAGAAGAAGGACGTCGCGCTTTTGTGGGGCGGCTCGCCTACGCGCTCCGACCGTCGTCGACTCAGTTTGTCGTCGAGCGCCTCGTCCACCGTGTCGTCTACCTTCAATCACACCAGCGGCTTTTCGTCGTCGGAGGCGTCCGTACGCTCGCTCCACCTCGACCACCACTACACGTCGTCGCGCGGCGAGCGCCCGACGAGCGCAAGGCGAGCCGTCGTCGATCCTCCGCATTCCCCGCATCATGAATTTTCGAACGATGGTGAGTGTGTTGGCAAGAGTGAGGTGTCCGACTTTCTCGTTTACGACATGGACGCGTTCTTTCGCGCTGAGGAGGCCGCCCAGCGCCAGGAATTTGTGCAAAAGGTTCGATTTTTTGTCTTTAATTTTATGTTTTAGGGCTTTGATTCCATTTTTGCCACGTTTTAGCGAATAAAGGTGAAATTTTTCTTTAAAAAATTGAAAATTACAATAATAAAGTTTATTCTATTTTTATTTATTTGCAAAAACTTTTTAAACTACTTGTCAAAATTAGTTATAACCGAAAATTTGAAAATGGATTCTGTGGGGATTTTTTTCACATGGTTTCTTATTGAATAAAAATTTATTTAAATAATTGTCTAGCCGCTCTCCCTCTATCGCCCACATTACCACCTCCAAAATCGCGACTACTCGTCGCTGGTGAAACGAGAGGTGGAGGAGGTGATGCCGCGCGGCGCCGTGCCGCTGCCGCGCGCCGTCGTCACGCCGAGAACGCGCCGCACGACGCCGTTCCGCGGCCGTCCCAAGAAGACGCCGATCCAGAAGTTTCTGCACATGTGCCAGAACGGCATTCCCGGGTAATTGGCTCTTTGATGAGGATGGATTTTGAAGATGTTCGAATTTTACTAAAAGTTACCCAACTTTTGGCGTCTAAAAAAGTTTAAATTTTACGAAAAAAAAATTGTTGAGAAGAATTAAAGAATGGAACTTGGCCATATCGCCGCCAATACCCAAAAATTAAAATTTTTTGTTTGCGTAACGTTTTTATCGTCACATTTTATTGTATTTTTCCATTACCGTATTTTGCGTAATTCCCAATTTGTGAGAGATTGGGGTCTTGGGAAGTTCTTCGACAAATATGTTTCCGACTGGGTTGACTGAAAGAAAAACCTGACTTGTGTATTTTTGTTCCTCTTAGTTATAAAAAAATATACGAAAATTTATTTTTTAAGTGGGAAGAAAGTTGAAAAATATTCTATAGGTTTTCCACTATTTTTTATGAGTACTAATTGTTCCATTTCGTTCATTCTTTTCATTCAGGCTTCAGCGTGGTCAATGGGAAGTGGTTTTGGAAGACGGAGTTCTCTCCTACTTTTGCCAGTTTTGTTCGGGGGTTAGTTTGTGTTACATTTACTGTATTTTCATCTTTTGTACCATTTATTGCAATAACGATAATAACTTTTTTCGAGTGCAGTGGCAATCCTTTCCAAATTCGTCTCTAAATTGGCGAGCACAGAAAATTTTTGAGCTTGAAATTTTATTTTTAAAAAATTTGAAAATTTTCAAAATCGTTTAAAAATGTTTAAAGCTTCTCCTTTACCACTTATCCACTGTGCCTGTCCTCTTGATGCAATCATTACGATATATTTTTGTGTGTGGTTTTCAGAAGTTTGGTACCACCTTCACGCTCAAGCAGCACATTCGCTTCGTCCACTTCAAGGACCGCCCGCATTCGTGTGGGATGTGCGCGAAAAAGTTTCGCTCCATGTACGACTTGCGCCGTCACAGCGTCACGCACACCAACGAGCGCTTCGCGTGCCTCAACTGTGGCACGCACTACAGTAGTCGCCAGCGCATCAGCACGCACATGCGAGTCTGCTGTCCCGGCCATCGGGCGGTGAGCACAATGTCGGCGGCGTACGAGATCGCCGGCGCCTCCGCCGGCCTTCTGCGTCGACGATGCCAAGCGCGCGCCGCCGGGCGTCCGAGGCGCGGCGGTGGCGCAAACAACAGTTACTCCACGCTTTTCGCCGGGACCGCCGCTATCACTGGTGAGGCCGACTTCCGCCAGGCGTCATCATCACTATCCTTCCCCATGCACTCCCAGGCGCCATCGTTCAATGATGGAAGTGTGTCGGACGATTTCATCCTGCCACAAATTCCCGATTTGTGGTGAGGCTGCTATTCATCCACTCGAATAGCTTTATGCTGACGTGGAATTCAATGTTAATGCTTTGGAATTAATGCCAAAAAAATCCACTCCAAATAGTCGGAAGGGTGTATTGACTTTTCTTTTTTGTTTGCTTGTGTTCGCCACACCATTTCGGATTTTCTCGTTAATTGTAATTGTACGTGCCGTCCGTTAAACGATTTTAAAGGAGTGGGGGGATTAGAGTTGTATTGAATATTGTTTCCGATCGGTCACTTAAGTCTTTGTAGTTTCTTATATTTATTACGTTTGTTATGGGGGGAACGTTGGCGAGGTGTGGGGTCTCGAAACACTTTATGATTTTGTCAAGTTTTGGAGCAGAAAAAAATTTGAATTTATTTCCGACTTTGTCGTTTCGAGACATCGTGTTAAGAGCGCCCCGGCCGACCTGTTGTTGCTGTTGTTAAAATTTTTCCAATTTTGTTAAGTTGATTTTGGCGATACGTTAATATTGTTATTACTTTTGTAAAATGCCAGAAATCACAGCCATCTTGTCGTCAAGTGATGTATTGATTTGATGGTTTAATATTGCATATATAATATTGCTTTCTTTTTCTCATTTTTATTATTATTCGTTTCGTAGTAAAAGTTTTAATTTGTTAGCATAATTTGCTTGTAGTAATATAGTCTGAATTGGTTAAATGCCGAATATTGAAGAAAGTTTATATTTACCCCATGTTATGTTTACTCCACGTCTCTCACTTACAATAGGAAATCACGCAAGAGAACGTAGTGCGAGAGTAGGTTATAAGATAGCCGATAAGAGGGCAGACAAACAAAAAATAAGCGGACTTTTATTTTCAATTATTGTACGTAGTTTTGGTGGTGAGCACGTCTCGCCACGACAATTAAAGCATTTCCGATTTCTCACCATTTCCGATTTCAGCGAGACATAACATCTTTTTTCTCGTACGTTTGGGGTGCGTCTGAGGCATTGGAGCGATGCCGGAATTTTGCGCCCCGAAATTTTTTGGGGCGCAAAATTCCGATTTTTCGGTATCCTATACGAGTGAGGGAGACTTACTCGACCATTTCAAATAGAATTTGTCTTGGCGCGAAGAGCCCCTCTTGCAATATTTCTTCACATATTTTTCAAAATAAATTGTTTGCTGCGTTTGACAATTTCTCGTTCGCCACTCCTTTTTCCCTGTCCTTCCTGGGAAAAAATCAAATGAGGAAACGGGGTATTTGCGCTCTTCCTTCTCCCTCCAACCTTTTTTGTACTTTGTTTTGTACGACGAAATCGGGCGAGAACGAAACACAAAGAAAGTTGGAAGAAAGTGCACACCGAGTGTTTACTTATAATAAATTTAGAGAATTACTTTATTCGTCGCAATTATCTCGGTCGGTGAGGCCTGTTTATGTGTTGGGATTCTAGTATCCATAGAATTTTAAGGTTGTTTATTATTTTATAAGATGCTATGGAGTTGATTTACGGATATTATTACTGTTTTGTCGTTTGGGTAATATGGTTGGCGAATTTTTATGTTCCGAGTTCGAAAGGAAAGTTTTTTTCCACCAAAACTAAATAATTGGTGCCTTTCAAAATGTGCAAGAGAATATTTATGTTTGATCTATGAGTGGAGAAACACCTGTAAAAATTCGCTTTTTCGTTTGCTCGAGTCCGTTAAACGTTTTATTTGCGTTCTTTTCGTATTTTATTTGTCCAGGAAAGGTCATTATTTTCGGGAACTTTTAGAAAATTTCCGGATATTTTCTAAAAATGTTACTTAAAGACCAAAAAACCTAATGGATTGCCAAAAATGCCGCCAAAAAATTCCTAGGCCTCCCCAATTTTGTGGGAAAGTTGGTGTTTTTTCCCACTACATTCAGTCAATTTACTTTTCTTTTTTCCAGCTGAAAATTTATTGAATTTATAATATTAAATATATGCTACAGAAGATGAAAAATTTCGATGAAAGATTTTTTTATGAAATTATCTCTAAATTATTTACTCGTCTGAATTACTCATTCAAATCGCTATTTTTCATCTATTTTATGTTTTTTTCTCTCCAGAACTTTCTGCAAAAACATTATTTTTGCGTAGATTTTTTATGCGTCATTTCTCTAAAAATTTCGCAATAAATTTCAGAGAACCGTTTTTAAATAATATATTTTCGCTTTATGTGCTCAAATTATTTTGCATCTGTTTTTGATTTTTTTTTGTCTTTTTTTAACATTTGGATGTATCGGAATCGTTCTTTCACGGAGCTGAGTGAGTGTGATTTGATTTGGAAAAGGTAATTTTGGGTCAAATTTTCATACAAAAAAATCGAATTCACTCAAGATGAAATGAAGATTCATTTTGAAAACAGATTCTCTTATTTGCGTGACTAAACGCACAATAAATAATAATTTCGATTTTTTATTTGTTTGAGATTTTTAGTTTGGATTATTTTTGATTCCGTGCACTTAGTTTTTTCGTTTTTACTGCTGCTAATTCAATTTTTTTGAACTTGTAGAATTTTTCGACAGAAGCCGCAAACTACGTCAGCGTCTGCAACAGCAGCAGCAGCGATGCCGAAGGAAGCGGCGGGGGCACCAACGCCAACGACGAATGGAAAGATTGCTGGCGGTGGCGGCGAAGACGACTCGTCCTTGGCGGCCAGCAAGGCGAAAATCGCCGAGGTGGCGATGAGCAATCAACGCGCCGACTCGCCCCAACTTGACTCGTCTTCCTCTTCCGCTGCTGCCGTCAGCGCGGACGACGACGAGGAGGACGTGGATATTGTTGCAAAGGAGCCGGCTACAAAGCAGGAGAACGGACGACATTATGGCTCGGCTAGCAGCAGCAGCGATTTGACGACGTTTAAGCTAGGCAGCACGGAATCCGTCAAGCAAACGGTAATTTATTTTGTGGTAAAAGCAGGTCTGGGACTGCGTGGACGTATCTGGAATTTAGTTAGCAACACATGATTTTTTAATGTCAAAGAGGGAATTACAATTTTTGCCTATTTTCAAATTCAAAAAGAATATTCTTTCTTTTAAAATACACTCTTCCAAATGTCGAAAATTGATTAGTTTTTTTTCTCTCGAATTGAATTAATAGAAAATGGTCGCATTTATAACTTTTCAAATGCTATATTTTTATCTGAACTATTTTTAATGTTTTTTTTTGATTCACTGTTGTTGTTGTAGATGGTTGATATGATGGAGGAGGTGGACGGCGGCGTTTATGCTTCGCAAATTCTCCAAAAGAGGCATAATGCGTCACAGGAATTGCTGGAGGAGCTGGAGACGCCGCCACCGTCGCCTGGCGGCGCCGCCGCTAAGGGCGAAAAACCCGGGTATGTTATTTAAAGAACCAAAAAGATGCCTAAGATTACCTTATTCCCTAAGAATTTTTAATAATAGTTAATTGTGATTTTTTCGCACTTATTGGATTTTTTAAGATATAATGTAGCTGAAATACGAATGTTTTTCAGGCTGTTCTCGCTGGCGCAAGTCTCGCTGAAACTCAACGAGCTATGGTCGAGCGCTCGCGAACGCGTCTTCGGCGGCGATTATTGGATTCCGACGGACGCGTACGAGGTGGCCTACTTCCCGCAGGAGCTGCTGCCCGCCCACCGCACCGTCTATCCCATCACGGCGGCGACCGCGACGGGGACACTGGGTGGAGTGGGCGTGCCGAACGCCGACAGGCTCACCGGCGGCCCGGCCGGCAACGCCAGCGCCTCGCACGGCCACGTGTCGTTGACAGTGGTGCAGGGCTCGCTGAAGAACGAGCCGGCTACCGCCCTTCACCACGTCGTCTACACCTTCAACGGCGAAGGCCATCGCGAGTCGTTGACCATTTTTCGCTCCGCTGACTTATCTGAGGCCGTCGACCTGTGTCGTCGATGCGAGGAGTGTCGAGTGTTGTTGAGGTTGTTGGGTGAGTGTTTGGCTTCTGTTAGTATGCAAAACTAGGCAGATTTTATGTTTGTTTGATGTGTGGGGAAGAATTTTTTACGGAAAGGGATAGGTACAGCGAAATATTGTTTCGATTTTTTACACTTACGTTTTTTTTAATTTTTAGATAAACGAAAGGACGCTAGGAAGGCGATTCGTGACATTACTCACAAATTTCAAACTCATCCCCTATGGAGGTACGATTTTTAATATTTTATTTTTTTGTTTTGGTTGCTAGATGGTTTTTATCTTCTCATGAACGTTCATGTGGTGAGCTAAAATTCTGTGCTCTTTTTATTGCCGCCGGTTTGTAGTTTTTGAGTTTCTTGAGATGTGTATTCTATATATACATAGCGGCTTGTTTGACACAATTCGAATATTTATAGGATGGTTCATATTGCGATCGCGTGTTGCCGAACGGATATTTTCAGCGATGACGGCCTCAAGTACTTGCAGAGCATCGGATACTCCATTGAAGAGTAGGGATTTTTCTGTTTCGAATGTTTACTGGTAAATAATAAAGTTGCGTGTTGTTTTCAGAATCACGAGCACGGTCTCCTCTCCCGAGGGCCAGACGCCGCTGATGTACGCGATCGAGACGAATCAATTGTCCATTGTCAAGTTTTTGCTGAAGATCGGCGCCGACCCGGCGGCGCGCGACATTGCCGGCAACAACGCGATGCACTACTCGGCGCTCGCTTCCGTGCAGATGCTAGAGGTGAGCGAGTATTTTGAGGAGATTTTTAAACCGAAAAAATAATTTTAAATTTGGAAATGTTTTTTATGTTAGCTGAGTGATTTTTTTTTAAATTTAGAAATGAAAGATTTTTGTTAAATTTTTTATGAAATTATTTTTTTGGAGAATTTATTTTTTCTTCAAAAATTTATCTATGATAATGAACATATGAAATATTTTTTGACAACATTTTTTCTAAGGAGTTTGCTTTTCAGACTGTCTGGGAGAACGAGGCTTCGAAGCCGCTGCTGAACCTGATGAACAACGACGGCTACACGCCCGTGCTGTTGGCGATTCGGAACGCTAATCCGCGCTGCCTGGCGACGTTGTTGGGTTTTGGCGCGGAGTTGAGCATTCGAATTTCCGGCAAAAATCCACTCTTCGAGGCCGTCCAATCCAAGGGAAAGACGTCGGAGTGAGTCATTGAGTTTTTTCTGTGTAAAAATGGATATTTTTTATGATGTTTGAAAAAAACTTTTCTTTTTATTATTTCAGAAATTCTATCGAATTTTGTTTTGAATTATTTATTTTTACAGAGTTATCAAAACGATTTTGGACGCATCGCCGAATTTGTTGAAGGAGACGGACGAGGCCACTGGCAATACCGTTCTGCACGTGGCGCTCTTCAAGACACCGCTCATGGGACTACTGTATTTGCGCTCAAAGGAGATGGACTTGAACGTAAAGAACAAGGCCGGTCAGACGGCACTCCACTTGTACGCCAGTCGCGGCGATCTGGGTTTGTTCGGAGTTTTTCATTTATCTTCGAATTTGAAAAAGTTGTTCTATAATTGTGTGACACTTGCATGATGCTGAATTTTTTCTAGGGTTCTAGAGTTTGTTTTGGTGTGCTTTTTTGTTTTTTTCGTATAATTTTTTTGTATTTTTTGAAAAGGCAATTTCAAAGGCGGCGAAATAATTGATTTTGTATTTGAAATATATTGTTGCAGGAATGATTTTGACGTTAGCGTCCTATAATTGTGATCTCAACGTGCCGAATCAGAACGGAAACACCGCGCTGCATTTGGCGGTCTCGAAGCGATTTGTGCTCATCACTCGACTTCTACTGTGCCTCGGCGCAAACCCAAACACCGTCAACGAGCACAACGACAGCCCCAGGCATTTGGCCGCCAAGTTAGGAGAGTAAGTTGGATAGAGAATACTCGCTTTGGTTTTTTGTATTAGGACTTTTAGGGGGAATAGTCGGAGGAGTTGCCCTGGTATGGCGGGAAATTTTTTCATTCTGATTTTTTGGCAATTAACTTCTAAAGAAAAATTCCTGAATTTTTGTTTACTTATGCGAATTTTTTTAAATTTTTTATTCCAGGCACAATCTGCTAAAGAGTCTACTCATTTGTGGCGCTAAGCGCTGTCCGCCGACGAAGGCGGGCTGTGTGCGCGGTTGCGTGAACGAGCGCTCGCTCCAGTTCATCTCCAAGCAAAATTCTACCGGCTCCGCCGAAACCGCCGAGCGCATAACTAGCCCGAAGTCGGTGTCGAAACTGGACGAGTGGGAGAATCGCTCGTTTTCGCAGGACCAGTATCGCTACAACAAAATTCAGGACATGGAGCACAATGTAATTTAAATTTTTGTATCGATTTTATATTGTTAATTTTTTGAGATTTGGATAAATTTTTTTTTGGTTTTGAGATGATTGAACTGATTATATGTATATTTTTTAGGAAATTTACGAGGAAATGTTGGCTCGGCTGACGAAAATGGCGGAAAACCGCGAAGATAACCGAAATATTCTCAACGTTTTGTCGCTGGACGGCGGCGGAGTTCGTGGACTCGTTATTTGTCAGGTGGTTTTTTATTTAAAAATGTTAGTGATTTAATTTGTTTTTAATTACATCAGTTATAAATTTTTTGAGTTGGACCCCTCAGTGCCATATTATGCTACTTTTTATGTTTTTTGTTTAGTTTTTTAATATGGGATTTTTTATAGACGCTTATCGAGGTGGAGAAGATTATGGGCGAGCCGATATTCCCCTACTTTGATTGGGTGGCGGGTACGTCGACGGGCTCTCTTGTGGCTACCGCGCTTGCCATGGGTTTGTTTTATTTGCGTATTTTTCTTTCTAATTCTTTCTAAAATGTTGTTATCGTTAAGAGCATTGCTTGGGAGCTTTGATTTTTGATTCTTTGTTTTCCAGGTCATGATCTGCGCCACATGCAAATGATCTACCTTCGCTTTAAGGATCTCATTTTTGAGGGATGGACGCGACCCTATAATTCTGTCGTGCTCGAGAGCTTCATTCAAAATGAACTTGGCGCGAACACGCTTCTCTCAGACGTTAAGTGGCCAAGGTTTGCTCGCTTACGAAATTCTCTCATTAAGTCAAATTTCCCAGGATTTTCCATTCAAAAACTTGATTGAACTTTGAAGAATTTGTTTAGATTTTTGATTAATTTTTGTTTGCATTTTGTGTTGGAATTTATTTTTGGATATTTTCCATTAAAATATGCTATAATAAGTATGTCAATGACGAGCTACTTGCAGGCTGATATTCACAACAACGCGCGCCGACGTTTTCCCCGTGCAGTTGGAGCTAATGCGGAACTATCGACTGCCGTTGAGCGACGAGGACAATCAGCACTTGGGCTTCACGGATCCAACTGGTAATATAATCTTTTATTTTAACCAGTTTTAATTATTTAGGGGTAGATTATTTAACTAGATCGTACCCAGTTTTTTTTGAGAGCAACCCGGTTTGGAAAAAAGATTTCTTTTGTATTATAAAAAGAAAGAAGAAGTTACATAATTAAAAATCAAAGTTATATAATTAAAGAGCTTCATCTGATAAGTATTGGAAATAAATTTCTGAAATTTCACGAGAATTTTTTCGGGCCTTTTTCAGTCTTTTTTCCTGAAAATTTTTCTGATACTATTGCGTGATTTGATTTTAATGTCTTAAAATCATCAATTTATCAATGCACAGAGTTGACGGTGTGGAAGGCGCTGAGACGCACGTCGGCGGCGCCCACCTACTTCTCCTGCGTCGACAACAGGTACATCGACGGCGGCATTATTGCCAACAATCCCACGCTCGAGCTCTTCTCGGAGATCCAGTTGTGGAATAGCGTCAACAAATATAAGGTCAACTTTCATTTTTTATTTCTTCTCTAAAATCTATTTTCGTATTTCTAAATTTTTATTGGTTTTTTAGTGTTATGTGCAATTTTCTTAAATATGTGCTTTTTTCAATTGTTTAGAAGTTGCCCAACAAAGTGGAAGTCGGCATGATGCTGAGCATTGGCACGGGCGTAATTCCCAATTTGCCCATGGATCCCAGCCAACTCGAATTCTCCGCCAATTTGTATTCGACGGCGATTGCGATCAAAAATCTCGGCACCATTCTCGTCGATCAGGTATTTAAATCTTTCGATGGAATTTACCAATGATTGGAAAAAGTTCATGACAGGAATTCGGAAAAAAAGTTCTTGGCGAAGAGAATTATTTTCAGTTCCGAAAAAGTTCATGCACCGAACTTTTGCCAATCACTGGAATTTACCAAAGAATTTTTGTGGCATTTTATGTTTTTAGTTTTTACGAGCTTTTTATAGTTTTTTTAAATTTTCACGGAGTTATAAAGAAATTTTTCAAAAGTTAATACATCATGATTGATTATTAAATTTAAACACGCATAGAATATTCTAGTAACTTAATTGAAGATGGATTGATGCACTCACTGTTCTTTACAATGTTTGTAGGTGACAGCGACAGAGGGCGCGCCGATTTCGCGCGCCAGCTCCTGGTGTGTGACGAGCCGGACGCCCTACTTTCGCCTCAGCGCGCCCATCTTCAAGGAGGTGGCCATGGACACGAAGGATGATGTGGACCTGACGCGAATGATGTGGGACTGTATGGAGTACAGCTATCGCCATCGCGACTACATCGAAAAGATGTGCGGGATGCTGAGGCGCATCGGCAAGTCGTGGACCCGTCGACATCTTTTCCGAGACGTCAACCCGGCGCACGTGGACATGGAGACGCAGACGTCGTCGCCGCCTAGCCCCACCAAGGAGGAGCGCGAGCGAACGGTTGTTGGAACTCGCACGTCTTCCTCGTCGGAGAAATAGCCCGTGCGCGGTTTTTTCTCAAATCATTTCTCGATGCAGCGTACGCACGCTGAAAGAGTGAGCAGAAAACGGAATTCGAAGAATATTCAAGAAAACGTTTTTCCCGAAGATCTTTTTGTTGCAAAAAGTCGGCTGGGGAAATTAATCGAAGGATCCCTTTTCCCACCCCCAGATCTCTCGCTCTCATCATTCAATTTTAAATATATTTCCGCACCGCCGTCCGAAAGCCAAACGAGGCCTATAGTTCATTATTTTATTTATTGGTTCACTTATTGCAATTATTATAATGTATTAGTATATTACTGATTTTGTGTAAATTTAAAAAATGGTTTTATTGATGGGGGTATCCTCCCTTTTATAGAGCCAAATAGTCTTGGTTTAAAAATAATTTTTGATCCGAAAAGGGGAAAAATAAATCATTTCCGCGCCAGTTTTAGCTATCATATCCGGTGTTACCTCCTCCCCCTCTATTAAATTGGAATAATAATTGTATGTTGCTTTAATGTGAATTTGTTCCTCTTCCCCCTCCCCAATCATAATAAATAAAGTTTGGGGGAGGGGGAGATTTTCGCATGTCATTTTGTTAGTGTTTTACCTCCACGCCATTTTTATCAATTGGTTCATTCAATCCCACGCCCCTAGGTATAATTAAGGCCGTTCTAGTAAGGTAATAATGGTAAAACGGGGGTTTTGGTGTTCGGATTTTTTTGAAAAAAATTATCGAAAAACCTGACGGCAATTTTCGGATAATTTTAATCAAAATTTTGTCTAAGAGGTCTTTATTTTTAGTGTATTACAAAGAAAAAATTATGAAAATTTTTTGATGGTGCATTACGAAAGTTGCGGGGTTTTTTTTCCTCATAATCACGAAAATTATACCCGGTCACAAAAGTAATTTTCCATCATTGCTTCCCCTGTGGTTTTCGACACCCGTTTGGGCGCTTTTTGGAATTCCCGCCGGAAATCGTGATAAGTAGGAAAATATGATAATTATTTGAAATTCTGGGGATTGTAAAGTGCAGTTTATCCTAATTTTTGTGGTTACGGCGAATATTAACGACATCAAAGGCGTCGCCGCATTTTTTCACTTGATCACAAATAAATTACCAAAAAAAAGATCCAACGCGGCATTTTTTAATTCCGCGGGACAGAAGTCTATTTTTCTCGTGCAGCTTTATTCGTTTCTTACGTATTATCTGACACCTAAAAAATCGCGAAAAAATTTTTTTGGTTTTCTGGCACGGGGAATTCGAATTTAATAACATTTTTTACTGTATATGGATTTTTCGACATTTTAATCGGGGTATTCGATACGAGTGTTTCCGAGCCGAACTGATTTTCTAGCCAGCTTCAAAACGTGTTGGGGTTCGCTACACCCCACCCCCACTCGCGTGTTTGTATGTTATAAATACCGTAGAACTGTACAAAAACAACAAATTCGAATTCCTCATGCCAGAAAAGAAAACTCGAAAAAAATTTTTTTGGGGCTCTTCTTTTGGCTTCTTAATTTTTTTGGCTTCTTCATTTACTCGCTTATGAAAAAAAAACTGTTGTCAAATTATCGCCAGACGAATTCAATGTGACATTTTGATGGAAATTGTAGATATTAAAATAAAAATTTTTCATTCTTGCAGGACAACTTCGAAAAATCCTATGGCCAAAAGGGGAGATGACGCGCCCACGAATTAGAAAGATGGAGGAACAAAATACTTCTTCGAATTTCGGGCTGAAAACACAAACGCGGAAATAAATCTGATGAAGTTCAGTGTGAATTCAGTGGGCCGAAAACATGAATGCAACGATTTTCATTGACCCCCTCCCCCAAGGAGTTAGGGACTCTGAGTTTGACCCCCCCCGTTTTCAGTAAGAACTTCGGAAAAGGAGGAGGCGTCTACATGGGGGGGGGGGGGTTTAAACGAAGAAAATTCAACGCGCCACTTGACCACGCTTCTAGCGCGGTAGTGACGCGTGTCACGTCAAATTTTTTATTAGATTCAAATTACATACAAGTAAACCGGTCAGGAGAAAATAAATAATAGTCGACCTGCAAAATACAGAAAAGAAGACATTAATTGTATATTTATATTCAATTTTCGCCGAACGAGGCGGGTAATTCCGCGGCTCGAGTTCCCACCGTCTCCAAAGCAGACGTGTAATGCTAAATAATAAACGTAAAAACAAATTTCAACAAAAATATAGGATCCCAGCAAAAAATCGTCGGATAAGTTTAGAAAACCCTACAAGATTCTGGCAATCATAGCTCAACGCCGTAGTAAGCGAAACGAACGCATCCTCCAACCGCCCCATCGACGCCTGACAGAGGCCGATGCCCGCCCATGCCTCCGCTTTGGCGGTGGACATCATAAGAGCCTTTCTATAAAACAAAATCTTTTTTCTCAATTCGAATTCACAAAAAAATAGAAGTACAAAGAATCAAGAAAAGATTTTGCGCACAAAAAATTACAATAAATTTTATATTCGATCTACTTTGAAAATAGCAAATAATTTCTCACTCACTCCTAAAAACCCCATTGCAAAATAAGATTTCCCTTGTAAAACACCCGAGCAAACAAATTCGAGGTTTTTTACGCCCTTCATCTAGATAAAACAGCAAAAAACTGGCCTGAAAACGCGAATTGCCTTCTTGTATTTAGCCAAGCGCCGGAGCGTGTGCGCAAAATTGAGGAATATTGGCGCATGAAAAACGTCGACCACAACGCGCAAAATCTCCTCCACCGAACAACGCGTTTTTGCGCCACACAAAAGCGCTAGCGCCTCCTCGAAGCGACGCTCCGCCTCTAAAGTACATTAGAATTTTGGTATAAAAAATTCTCGCCGTATTATCAGCGGTGTTATAAAAAAGTTTCAGGCTTTGGAAAAATGGCAGTGGAGTATTTAGGTGGATATGCCCCACTAAGAAATTTTTTCTGAATCGGAGATTAAAAAATCGTAATTCTGGAGCATAAATGTAAAAAAAATAAGGAAAAATAAATGTAAAAAAACGTGTTGCGACAATTGCGGCCCAAAAAAGTCAGATTGTTTCTTTATTAAAAATATATATTTCTTTTAATTTTATTATTAACAAAATAATTTTCGGAAAAAATCGGAAAACTTTGCTCAAAATCGTTTGAGAACGATTTTGAGTTAGAATAAATGAAAAATGTGTTGCTAGTCTGCACACGGACATGCTACGCTTTACTCGAGAGTTCGAAAGGCTACTTTTTCCCTATGCGGAGCCTAAGCTTTCGGCTAAACCTTAGGCGAGTGTCGAGGCTATGCGGAGCCTTAGACTAAAAAGTAATATAAAATTAAAAGAATTGGATATTTTTTAATAAAGGAACAATTGGCCGTAACTGTTTGGGCCGCAATTGTCCAAGCCGCAGTTGTCGCAGTGCCAAATTTAAATTCGTTAAAATTTAGTATAAAATTTTTAGTTGCCACCCCACTTCTCCATTCCCGTACGTGACTCTGAGGGAGGCATTCCTATTTCGAAAATTTGGAAAAAGCAACAAAGTTCAAATCGATTTCCCTACAAAATGATGGAAATGTTTTGTCAAACCCCTACCCCCCCCTTTTTTTTTATAAGTAAGCATTGGTCGAAAAATCACAAAATGGAACAAAACAAAACCGACGTTGATAGTCTTGGTTGATGTAGGCGATCGTGGCTCTTTCGTGCAAAACAATGATGTTTTCGGCGGTTTTGCCGACGGCAATTCGCTCGGCACAGTCCAGGAATTTGTTGGCCGAAGGAAAGTGCATAGAGAACGCCTGGCAAAGCGCCATGCCCAGAATCGGCTCGATGGCGTCGGGCAAAATGTGCGAGGCCTAAGACAACTTGTCTAGTCAGAAAACATTTTCGAAAGAGGTGGGGCAAAGAGAAAAAAATCAACATCTTTTATACTCGAGAACTTCCAGTTTCGGAGGGGGGTCTTAACTTAATTTTTCAATCGTTTGCCCAATTTTTGGCAAAGTTTATTCAAAAATGTTAAAGACTTAACTCCAAATTAGAACAAAAAACCTTTTTTCTCAGAATCTCATCAAGAAAAAAAAACCCTCAAATAGCGTCGCATCGCCTCCTCGTACTCGTCTGCATCGAAGTGGGCGTGACCGAGCGCTAGCGATGAAAAATTCGAATAAAAAACTTTGAAAAGCAACGAAAAGGTGAACACATTTTCACTTACCAAGAAAGCCGTGGCCGAATTTTGCGTCAATTTTCACACATTTCGCTGAAATAATAAAAATTATAGTAAAGTTAGGAAAAATGCGAGGAAAGGAAAAAACTGAGAGGATACCTCACCTCTTACGGGGCCACGAAAACCTTATCTACTAACATACAACCTTATCATCGCTAGGGAGATTTCCTTTGTTTTCCATCAAAATAAAAAATTACTAAAAAATTTCTTTGCGGTGGCGAATTGCTGAGTGGAGTAGAAGTAGGCGCCCATCGCGTACCACGTCACCGCGCTCTCCGCACAACGCGCCACCATCTGGTGTCCCAACTGGAAGAGCTGCGATGACCGTCGCTCCTCCACCCACTTGGCGATTTTTGTTAGAAGCTGCAAAACAAACGTATTAGTATACATAAAAAATAAAGCAAAGGCAAGGTGAGGGTAAAAATCAAAAGCTAAGACTATAAAAATAAAAAATACGAATGTGTAGCCAGAAAAACGTTTCGGTGAAACAAAATCACCTTTTTATTATACTAATTACCAAACACAAATCATACCTCCTCCCGATCTTCGGTCATCGTCGCGCCAATACCAATCGTCTCCATGCCAGCTAAAATTTGATTAAGCGCAAAAGATTTTCACTGCAATTCTTTACTGCTATGTTTTTCAAAAACGTTTTCTACTTGGAATTTAAACCATTTTGCCAAAATACATTTACAATACTTATTTATTTTCGATGAATTTCGGGTGGAGGAAAGCGCAATTATACTAATAATATATATATACAAATTTGGTGGGAATAACCATAAAGTCGAAAATTCACAAGTGATGTGAGGGCAAGAAGGCGCAAGTGTAAATCTACCCCTACGAAGAAATCTTTTTAGAATTAGTTAGTGCCACAAGACAGACTCTCCGAGAACGTTTCAGGAAAAAAATTAACTGCCCGGAAATTTTTTTGAATACGACCCACAACCATTTAAAATGCAATTCCTCACACGAAGTAGAATTCCCGCTCCCATTCGGAAAATTACATTATCATTTTTTCATTATTGTTCGCCGATGAGTTTGGACAGCCACTTTTTATTATTGCTGTTCGCCGGCTTCGTCGACGACGACTGCCTGCGTTTGTGATGGCGGAGCTTGGCGACGCGTCTGCGAATTTCGCCTTCGCTGTGTGGCGCAGCTAAAGTTTCGCGGCCGTCGATGTCATCTGGCAGCAGGCATCGTCCGCGACAACGACGCAGCAGAAAGTCGTCGGTCAGCTTTCGCCGCGCCGTATCAATCGTGATCTGAGCAAATTTGCAAAGATCACCAATACACTTCACTAGCCAAAGTACAAAAAAGATTGGTTCGGGATTAGAGTCGAAAACTGCTAAGCCATTAATCCTCACTATGTATAATTTCTTTCATTGTAAAATGAAACAAAGACCGATGTATCAATCGTTACGACAAATGTCTACTCCCATCCCCATGTCTCCATAAAAATGGATGAAGAGATCATCTTCCCAAATGACCTCTCCATCCAAATCACTGTTTAAACTCCAAACTATATAAAATTTTGGAATATATGAAACATTTTTTAAAGAAAAGTTAATTTAGTTCGTCCCACAAAAAAATTTTCATGTCAGGTAACCACAAATCGAAGCAAACTCAATTAACCCAAACATTTGCACTTACCGGTGGTTCCGGCTTAAATCCCTGTATAGCGTAGAGTAATTCTTCGTCCGAAATTTCCTAAAATTCAAAAATTAAATTTTCTTTTTTCGCTACACGATCACCTCTGTATTTTATATCATAAAGAGTTTTTAATTTAGAAAAAAACGTAGATTGAATAAACTGCATATAACCTTTATCCAAATCATAGCTGACAGACCCCCCCCCCAATTTTAGCAAACTTTTCAAATATATGAAAAATAGAACTTGTTAAAAACATAAAATTCGTAAAAATTAATTAGACAAAATAATAAAAGTACAACAAAGGATTATCACAAAAACGTAAAATTTACTCACCTCATCATCGTCCGAGTCGGGTGGCGTTGCGCGCCGCGACGACGCCACCGAGAGGTCGCGCACGCCGCGAAACGTCAGCGAAAGCTTCGGCGTTCGGCCACACGTACAGTCCGCGCTGAGATGGAGCACCTCGTGATGACGGTGGTTTGAGAGCGACGCGCACCCGGCACCGCCGTCCTGTTGGTCCACCTGACGAATGAAGGACTTGATCGCGTCGCGAAACATCTTTAAAAAATATCATTTGCTTTTCTCTTTTCGACAGTGTCAAGAATTTAACATCGAAAAACTACGTAAAAAATTTCGCTTTAAAAATACAAAATAATCTCAAAAACCTTCGTCACGGAATCGCCGGCGCTCGTTGGCCTGAGGTTGATCGTCGTCGGCTTCGACGAACGACAATGGCAACGGTATGAGTTTCTGTCCCAACGCTCGCGACGTCCACGTTCAACGTTAGCATCATTTGTTGTTGTTGAGGATGAGGATTTTAGTGCCGCCAACTCCGCCCTTTTGCGCCGGCAGTGACGAGCACGACGGCGATCGTCACGCTGGCGTCCAACCGCCGCGGCGATATCCTCCTCCGCGTTATCGTCGCAGCAGCCGTAGCGTTTCATCGTCCTGGCGCGATTGCGCGTCAATCGCTCTAACACCTCTTCATCAACAACGGTTACCGTGGGGCGGGTATGGTCGTGCAATAAACAACTCTCAACGCCACGCAATCGAACAAGTTCGTCTTGATGAACCTACAAAAATCCCGAAGTGAAAAAAACTCGTTCTAAAAATATGGCACAAATTAGAGCTTTTTCGGAAAGGCCGCAAAAATTTGGAGGAGGTTGCCGAGCCTAGAATTCAAAATTCAAACCATCTCATATTCTTGAAAAATGCCTCCCATTCCAATCCTAGATGCACCATAGTCAACCACATATAAAGGCAAGATACCTTCAAGCCATTCTCCTGATACTCTACGGCGTAGAATAATTCAGTCGCCGACTCGGAGCCGTACCCGAACGTGGCTGACGAGTGGTTGAGCGTGTTGATTGGACTGCTAGCATAATCATAGTCGACATTGTCGGTCTCCTTCACCACCAATTTCGCCATCTTCTTCCAACTCACCTAAAAATTATTCAATGCGGCGACCAAGTAGCGGAGGACCACTTTGCACTTTCACGGTATCCGCTTTCTTTCGGATTTTTTGTCATCAAGGGCTTTCGAAAATGGTATCGGTTGTTCAAATCTGTTCACTTCCCATATTCGTTGGTAACTCCTTAACTTAAAAATTGATGAAAGAAATTTAAATTTTTTAAACTTTGAAAACAGTGGTCTGTCATACAGATTTTCTGCAAAAACACTCCGCAGGCTGTAGCGCTAGCGGGCTGGCAGTGGGCTTAGGGGGTTCGAATTAGCAGCACTTGCAGTGGAAGCGTACCCCGATTACCTAACGCTATTGAAAACCTTGATAAAGAAAATTACCGGTGTCTTTCAACCGTGTAATAAATACGATATTAATAAAGCTGAAATTTATTGAAATAACCGAAAAGATAAATCGAAACGTTAACAAAATTTAACAAAAACAATAAATTAAAATAAATAAGTTGGACCTGAAGTGGCGTCTTTACACCACTAACCTTGAAGAGAATAAGCCGGAATTTCGGATCAATAAGATGTCCGATGATAGATTTTTGCCCGAAATATCGAAAATTAGATTCCGAAAATAGTACCGACTTTTACACAAACAGAGCAAAGGCAACTTGAACTTGAGCTGAAGCTTTTTTTCTTGCGCTCAAGCTTGAAGAAATGAGAAGAATTGATTTTGTGAAATTTAAAACGCACAAATTTAAGTTGATTTTGAAGGAAGTTTTTGAATTAGGGATAATACGCGACTCCGTTCGCGACACAGGCCGGCTCCACACGACGGAAATTAGAACAAAATTCAAACCAACATAAGAATAACCGCGAAAATAAATACTTCCATATAAGACTAAAACAATTTAAATTTATATCGAATTCATTGTTCTTTAGAAAATGTTTTCCATGTTTTGACCACCTGAATTGATTCTTAGGCCTAAGCCCCAAATTTTGCGGCGAAGCCGCAAAATTTTTGCGGGCCCCGCGGGGTCCCTCAAAAATTGAACAAAATGTAAAAAAAACCAAAAATTCAACAATTTTTTACTATTTTTGACAATTTTCAAAAAAAATTGCGCCCCCCTCCGTAGAGATTTGACAGGGGGTCGCAAATTTTTTTGGGGTTGAAAGGAAAAAATGAAAATTTTGCGCCCCCCTCCCCCGCAAAAATTGAAAGAAAAAAGTGAATAAAGGCCAAAAATCAACTATTTTTCGACGACAAACTGACCGAGTTATGGCACTTTGAAAATTTGAGGATTTTTTTTGGTCCTCGGCGGAAAGGGGGCGGTCTCTTATAACAATCTCCGGGCCCCCGAGACCGTACTAGATCTCGTAGGCCGTTTTCGGCTTGAAANCACGATTTGATGTATACGTGTCATAAAATCGGTTAAGCTTTCCCCTGCACCTTTATTCGTTTAGAAAAAATTGAGCTGAATTAAGAATTCTTTTATTACCATTTACTTTTTCACATTTTCTCATAATCATCGTCATATCATCAAAAAAACAAAACATTTTCATCACAATAATAATTTATAGAAAACATGTAAAAAGTCGAGATTTCGTATATAATAAAATATATTTATGTCAAAATAATCCAAAGTAATAATAATTTATCGCCGCGTCCTAAACACCACTTGTTTACAGGCCGACGAGCGCCGGCGTCGTCGCTACCTCGATCAGCACCTCTTTGACGCGATCCAGACAGAGGCGCGCGCCCTCATAGCAGTCCACCGACATGGGCGCAAAGTTCAAAAAGCCATGCGGCAAACTCTCGAGAATGTCGACACTGGCGACATGGCCGCCCGAGTCGCGCATCTTGCGCGCAAACATCACTGTGTCGTCGAGAAGCGGATCCATGTGGCACGCCTGCAAAAAATGGAGTAAGGGAATTAAGGTCAAACTTTCGTCTTGACTATCGAAGTTTAAGCCATAAAATCCGAGTAATTCAGCACTCCATCAACCGAAAGAAAATAGTCTAAGCATATTTGGTCTACCATATGTAAATTCTGTCTCAAAACTCAATAATAATAAGGAACTCACCACAAAGCGCACCGGTGGCAATTTACAAAGCAGTTCGGCGGGTGCGTAGAGCGGCGACATCAAATAGTTACGCGGCAATTTCAAATTCAACAGCTCTGTGAAGTGTGATTTGTGATGTTGCGCTTCCTGAAGCGACATTTCGAAACCATTGTTACGCAGTGATAAGTTTAAAATATAAGCCTCCCTACAGCTCAAAATGGCATGGGGTAATCGAAAGAAAATAATTTTATTGGTGGAAAGCAAAAAAATCAAAGAAAAAAGGGAACCTCACGATGCGCCTGAGCCGCCAACTTGGCGGACATGGTGGCCGCGCGCGTCAACTTCAGCTTGTCGGTGTGGCCGATGGGCGTCTTGGGCGTGTCCAACCACTCGCTGATGTTGTCGTATGCGTGGCCGGCGGCGAGCGCCGCTGTCTCCGCCAGACTCTGCGATAAGGAGCGCTGCAACGAAAAGTGTATAGTGGAATTTCATCGTATTATTAACACACCATATGGCATCTTTTAACGGCTCACCGCAACGATTTCCCATAAAAAGAAAACCACCCACCGACAACTTTCGCTTCCCCGAGGTGAAGATGGGCGTTCGGCCGGCGCTGGAGATAACGCGGATGTCGGTTGAGTGGCTGGCGCTGTTTCGCGGCGTCGAGCGGCCGGCGGCGCGACCGGGCGAAGACGCACCAGCAAAGAAGAAGTTTTGCACGCAGTCGGTGGTCCTCGACTTTATCATACCGGACAGCAGCACGGGCGTTCGGCCAGCCGATGAAGCATCTGGTAATCACACAAAATGTTTTGCGTTTGGGATAGAGACACCAATCGCCGACTTTTTGATGCCCACGCGGCCTCAAAAAGTCGATAATAACCACAACATTAAAAAAATTACTACTCACAAAAAATATTATTTCTTACCGCCCACCGTCATCAGCCGACGTGGCTGGGGCGTTAGAAAGCCTTCGTTGTCTCCGATCGCTGTCAACTTGGCCGGCGTCAATATCGGTGTATGCAGATTCTTTTTGTTGGTGGGCATGGCGGCCACGTCGAACACGCAATCCTCATCTTCCTCCTCCGCGACCTCTTCGTCCGGCACCTTCACCATCGCCTGCATTGCGCAGAGTAATTCGTCGTCCGATATGCCCTGAATTTTTAAGCTCAAATAGTTCACCGATTCTTTTAATTGTATAATGATATTTCAGAAGTGGATGTTTTATTTATGAGAAATATGTACATTTTTCTATGCATACATTCAGAGCTTGATACCTATACTCTAGTAATTTAATAGTAATATATATATACTCTAGTAATTTTGATACCTATATATATACTCTAGTAATTTTGATACCTATATATATACTCTAGTAAGTCCGCCCCCTGGTAACGAAAGCCAGCCGAGTTCAAATCTCGGTGCACTACAGAGAATATTCACTATGAAACGGCGCATAAAATCGCTAAAATCACTCAAAAAGATTCGATTTGAACTCACACTCAAGTCCAAAATATTGTCACGTTGCGCCTCTTGAACCTGATTGACGTATTCGAGCAGAGACTTGTGCGGTTTGCATACATTTTTGTTCTTATCGCTAAACATGCAGTCCTTGTCCAACTCCTCGTCCGAATAGGAACCCGTGTAGGCTGAAAAAAAGGTAATTAAAAGAGGCGGACGAGAGACGACTAATTTAGGGATAAAGAGTAAAAAGCATCATACTTTTTTTCTTACGCATCAGGAGCGTAATAATTATCTCTGGAACTACCTAGTTTAAAAAAACATTACCGGCAGCACATCGAATCACCACACCCATATGAAGAAGAGGATCCATAAAACTGAGCACACGTGACGGCGATGGCAAATACTAAAAAAATGAAAAAATTCCAAAAATAACTTCTAAAACTACTACAAAAAATGCCTCCCAAGCAAATTTTTTTTAAATCTAAATCGCAAACATTTAAAAAGAAAGCAAAAAGAGGCTTAAGAGCTGTTTTTCCGCCAAAATCCATATAAATATGAATAATTAAATACTTGGAAGAGAAAAGGCGTATAAATAGGCACAATTCCGTCTGGCATTCGCTTGACGTTCAATTCGATAAGGCGCAAGTTCACGGACACAATCAAGTTACCGCCGGCCGAGTCGCCCACCATACACACCCGCTCGCCCGTCCATCCTAATTCGAATAGATAAGAGAACATAACAAATAATAAGTCATTTCAACAAACCAAATTCTAAATTCAAAAACAAACCAAATAGTCAAATAGAAGAATTGTTTACGCAATGGTTTTAGCGAATTGTTAGATAAACATACCGAAAAAATAAATAAAAAAATCGCGTCAATATAAAAAGTCAAATCCATAAAGTGATAAAACCAAAAAATATCCTATAAAATGAAAAGTGAAAATACCCAATTTATTTGGGTTGTTAATCATCCACGCGTAGGCGTAAACGACCTCTTCGGTGGGTCGCGGAAAAGGATTCTCGGGCGCCAGCGAATAGTCAATCGACACCAGCGTGCAGTTCAGCGACTTTGCCCACGTGCGCAAATAGGTCTTGAAAACAACATTAATTAAAATTAGTGAAAGACATTTGCCCAAAAAGACATGTATTGGAATTTTTCATTTTCCATAAAAAAATTTCAACAAATATTCTAATACATTAAGTACTATGTTTTATGAAAAGCTGTCTACCTCATGAGATCGAGAAGAGGTAGCCACATATCCACCACCATGACAGTGAATGACGAGATTCGGCGACAGCGGCAATTTGTTCAAAATGTGCTCTCCGCTCTGAATTATTCAATTCCAAAATTAATAAAACCATTCAAATATTCTCAATCCAAAAAATTCGTAAATCCCCTTGCCGGAGGAAAAAAAACTTACCAATCCGACGCGATGCGCTGACGAGAGCACCTTCATCCGCACGGGACGCGGTCCGGTGTGTGCGGTGGGCTCGGGAATCTGCACAAACATACCGTCTACGCACGTCTCCAGTGCCATTGGGCCCGCCATAGGAATTTCGCGGGCCTCGCACAACGCCATCGCCGGACAGAAGAGTTTCGGCACGGGAATCTCGGAGAGGTTCCAGAAGCCACGACAGAACTCAATGTCCGCTTCGCGAGTCACCTAAATTCTCAAAAAATTGTGGCTGTAGTTGTGAATCGGGCAAGGGTTCCGTCCAAAACTTTCAAAAAAAAAAACTCCGAGCACACTCGACGAGCTCTTCTCTCCAAAAAAAAATCGAAAAAAATTTTGTGTCGATTTTTGTGTACACCAACTACTAGCAGTCCTGAGGAGGGAAAATTGAAGGCCAGCCACTAAAAAACAATAAAAATAACCTGGATAATGCGTAGCGCACGCTCCTCCGGGTTTAGCAAAAGTTTTCCGGAGTGAAGCAGAGAGCCAAACGCGGACGTTCGCGATTCCCACGACAAACTGTACGTGGCCAACACAACGCCAATTATGCGAAAAATACGCGTGACCGAAGACGTAAACTACAAAAAATTCCACATTTAATAGAAAATAAATCGTTAAAAATATAAAAAAATATTTAAAAAACCCAAAAAAATAAATAAAACCTGAAATCCTAGCGGTCGACCGTAGAAGCAGGACGCGTCAAGACTCTCAATGCACTTCAAAAAGCCGTTGTATTGCGCGTATTCGCCCTCCAGCGGCGGAAAAAGTGAATTCTCTCCCAGTGTGTCAATAAGCGAAATTACCTTAAAAACAACAAAAAATTTTTATCTTTAAAAAATTCTCGAATTTTATATTTAACATTATGATAAAAAACATTCATAATGAAAACAAAGAAAGAAAATTCACCTGATTATAAGCGAGAATCAAGAAGCGAAGGATGGCGCCGAAAGATTCCGCCTCCTTACAGTAATGCGAGAGACGAAACATCAACGAGCCTCGCCCCTCAGCACAAACGCGTAGAATGGAAATGAGTCTCAGCACGACCACATCGCAAATGCACACCAGCGAACTGTACACAAAAAAGTTAGAAAAAATCATAAATCCAGCATCAGAGGGAGAGGGGCCAAAAGAGATGCACAAAAATAATTTATCAAAATCCATCCATGCGAAGAGGGTCGCGTCAAATAGCCAAGAATACTTACCGAAATCCATTGCCCGGCGTGTGCTCGTCGTAGTCGAATTTGCCGGAAATCTCCTGCAGACGGCTCACAAGATCTAAAAAATAATTTTACTTGGCGACCACCATCCCAAATTTCATGACCGAAAAACACGCCACAAACCTTTGACCAAGTCGGTGGATGAGTCAAGCTCCCGACAGCATTCCGCCATTCGTGTCGTAAACATATTCCTAACGCATTGTTCAAAGTAGATTTGATTGTCGGCGGATAACTGTAAAGAAATATTTATTATGAAAATCTATTAAAAACATACCGAAAAAGCTAAAAAAAGAATGGTGCTCCAAAAAGTATTAAAAGCTACGTCGAATTAATCGGTCCAACAAAAATTTACCTGCTTCAGAAGCTGAAAAACGGCGTTTCGCTCTTCCGGAAGCTTTGGACGCGGCGACTGTGACTCGTTGAAGTCTGTCATGAGTACGCGCGTCGGATTCAGGCTAAAGGCTTTCACAAAGCGTTAGTGAAACAAATTGGCAATTTCCCAAAAATTCATTTTCTTTCAAACATCGTAACCTTGAAGTGGTTGAAAAATTCTAAGATGAGCGGACCCAGAAATTTCACCTTGGGGGAGATGTAAAAGCCAAAAAAATTTTGAAATTTCCAAAAAATTCTAAGATGAGTTGACCCAGAAATTTCACCTTGGGGGAGACGTAAAAGCCAAAAAAATTTTGAAATTTCCAAAAAAAGCACTAAAAATTTCGTACGTAATTTCGTACCAACCCCCACGCCCCTGAGCCCGTCATTGAAAGCCGATGAAAAATTCCATATGACAACAAAAACGGGGATTTATTTTTCTACTAAAAGTTCGCTGCTCTGTGCTCAGCAAAATGCTCTTTTAAAAATTCACTTCGCCACAATTAAGCGCGTATTTAAAGTGAAGGCGAGAGTTTTTTGTTGCCAAAACCCAAGTTTTTTTGAAAAAACAAAAAAATAGAATTTTCTATTTTTGCGTTTTTGAGTCGTGAAGAGCCTGTAGAGATTTTTTTCGGACTCGTAATTTTTACGCTGTGCGTAATTACGAATTGGAAGTCAATTCTTTTCTCCGATTTTTCAATTTTTGAAGCAAAAAATTTGCGTAGCTTGTGTTGCTGAACTGAACGGTCAAGTAATCAACTTTCATGTACAATCAAATTGCTTTGAAAAGGAGGACACCAAACAACGGTTCCTTTCAATTCGGTAATGTTGTACATGTCAGATAAAAGTCCTACACAATAGCAACAAATTTTGAATTTCGAAACGTTCGGCTAAAAAGCAAAATAGATAATCTTAGCACAATACATATATGTATGTAAATACTTTTATATGTATATAAATCCTTTTCTTTTTTAAAGTATAACTACAATAAAAATCACAAAAATCGTATTGTTTTCCAATTATTCTGACAATAAATTTCATGCTTACATAGCCAAATAAATCTATAATTGAAGGCGAATTTTCACTTTGCATCTTACGCTTTCTTGTTTTTGATGATTTTTAATTAATGAATAAATTTATTTTTGCAACGTTTGCTAAAAACAATCAGTTCCTTTTGGTATCGTTAGTTATAGTTATCTTCGAAATTTACGCCGGTAGAATTGCAAAGTGACAGTATAAAATAATAAAATAGCAAGGCGGATATACAGTAAAAAGTTCAAATGTTTAGTTACATTTTTCAGCTCTGACATATGTATGTATACACTTTTTATGTAAATATGTTTTTGAAATTATTCATTTTATTCCACATTTGCAAATTTTCATTTTGCGAATTCCCAATATTTTCTGGAGAAAAGGTCGACGAATTGTGAGGCATTTGGCAACATGCCAAGTAGAGCAATTTGGCAACCATGCAAGTTAACTGCTGGGAATGTGTCCGCATTCTTTCACGCACACAATTGATGGATTTTAATTAATCCGCTCATTGCCTGCCCTCCCCCACCACCACCAGCTTTTCCATCCTCATAATGCTCGCCCATTTCAAATGCGTTTGTTGTTGTTGTTGTTGGTGTCGTTGTTGTTGTTGTGGCTATATAAATGTTTTTGTTGTTGTTGCTGCTGCTTGCTGTCGCCCGTCATAATCGATGTTGTTGTTTGTTGATGTTTTTGTTGTTCTGGCAATTTCAACTTCTCATTTTCAAACAAAAACGAAACCCACAATGACGAAATTGAAACAACAACAACACTGCTGCTATTTTTGTTGTTGCTGTGCGCAGGAAATTATCATTGACAAATAGGAAATTCTTCTTCGCCCGTCGTCCATCGTCGAGAAATAATGACATTTTTGAGTTCGAAAAATTGTCAATGGGAGTTAGCTACATACTTTTTCGCCCGCCCGCCAGCCCGCCCAACCACCACGGCCATCGCTTACCCCCGCACATTACCCAGTTTCGGGTGGGGTTGATACACTTCGCTTCTTTTTCATCCAAGCCAAATTCACAATTTTGAAAGCGAAAAAGCGTTTGGCTGGACAATTTGCGTTTCAAAATTTGATAACTTACTTGATAACAGAAATTTCCATTTTTAAATTATTATTATTGTTGCATTAATTTGATAATTTCGTTTATTATTGTCGACTTTGTTTGGGCGAAAAAGATGATATTTCATCATTGAAATACAGTGAGGATATTAGTTTATGATAATATGTATACATAGATTTACTGCACGTATTAGTGACAGTTTTTTCCTACGACTACTGTAAAACGAAAAGCGCAAAATCCACCAACAACACATTTATGTATATACATTTACATAAGTTGATCTTCGAAAGACATTTCGAATGAAAAAGCGTTCAAATGAAATTCATTTGAACTTTTCAATTATTCAGAAACTACTGTATCACGCCCTACGATTAGCGGGCAAAAGATCGCGTGGCTCGCTCGCGTTCTCGAATGTGTATTTCGCGATTTTTGATATTCTCATTATGTGTTTGGCGTGGTGGTGTACTTACATAAATGTGATGGCAAGGTCATTCCCAGTTTTAACCCCCACAAAAACAAAAACAGAAACACAAATACATGCATGCATAACAGTGGTTGGTGGTTGGGCAGCAATCAGTGGTTATGAGAAAAGTGTTCGTGATCGTTTTAGGTCGTTTAACCACAAAAATTCTCAAGAACGGAACGATGGATTTTGTATAATACATGTATGTGTATGCAAATCAGGAGTTTTGCAACTAAAATACAAAACGCCAAAAACGGTGGGGGTGGATATGGATGTGGAACGCATATCAATCACAATTGTAAATAAAAAAGTGGAGAGTAAAGAGATTTGGTGGGATTAACAATTTCTTACAACAACAACAAAAATACAGAAAAAGGTAAAGCGAAAATAATGCCTCACTGACAACAGTAAGTGATTCACTTACGATTCACTTACGACTGTAGGTAAGTGAAAAAGACAACAAGATTTAATGATTTCGAGTGAGAATGGCGTAATTCGACAGTAAGAGAATAAGAGAATAAACGATGAGAGAGAATAACTGTAGAAAGAACAATTCACGAAATACATACATATGTACATAGATGAATCTGGAAAAGAAAATAAAACGGAATTAACAAAAAAATTAATGATAGAAAGAAAGAAAAATGCCTTATGTAGTTGAGAATAGTTGAAAATGTCATGTAAGAAATAAAGAAAATGCCATATATGTAGTTGAGAATGAGAATTTTGCGGACGACAAAGAACGACAAA
This sequence comes from Deladenus siricidicola, assembly GCA_009724625.1. Classification (NCBI taxonomy): domain Eukaryota; kingdom Metazoa; phylum Nematoda; class Chromadorea; order Rhabditida; family Sphaerulariidae; genus Deladenus; species Deladenus siricidicola. The sequence goes on from SAUE01003103.1 coordinate 155,206, forward strand.
AACAGTAGTAAGAGAAACAGTAGCAAAAACAGTATGAATGAGAAAAGGAAGGAACTTTTTGACGTAAAAATCGTCGTGAAAGGATAAAGTAAGTTGTGAAGTAAAATTATGTATATGAAATCTTATTGATTTGGGGATAAAACGGAATACTTCATTTTGTACGATTTTGTATGACACTTTAATCCCCAACTACATACATACATTAGCTCATGTCGCTTTTTGGTCACTTGCATTTTTACATAATGGCTACGATATGTACATAAATTTTTGTTATTGTATCTTTAAACTTGTACCTGACATTAACGCGGTACCCGGCTTTAAACCTGTGCCTGACTTTAAATTTGTACTTGACTTAAAACCTGTATTTAATCCCAATCATCTATACTTGATTTAAGCGTGTCTTTAATCGAAATAATTGTACATTTTTGTGTACATATGTAATATATTACAAAATTAGTACAACTCCCAGTAAATTTTGTATTCATTTTATATTTGCTATATTTCTTTTAATTTTAAGCTTTGTTAACTTATTTTTTCCAACTTATTCAACATTTATTGTTCATATTATTTAAAAATTGGCGAACTTTGCACAAAATTTACAAAATAAAATTCTCAGACAAAGCGCAAATTTAGCTGGTAAGCGCAAAATTAGCTGGCCGTACTGTTTGCGTTTCTCTTTAAAAACTTGAATTAATGAGCGAAAAGTTTGTTTATTTGTTTTGACATGGCTTTCGCTTATCTGATGCTGATTTGAAATTAACATAAAATATCAGATAACAAACACATTCGAGCATTCGTTCTAGAAAAAAAAGCAAACTGATCTCATTTATGCGCCGCAATATATGTACCAGAGTTTTACTGATCTCATTTATGGAGCAGGAATTAAAAAAAATTTCATTTTGCAATTTTCTCCCATTTTTTGCTTCCACGATTTTTAATAATAAAAGACTCGAAAAACAATTATGTGAAAGTTGGAGATTTTGAAGTAAAAGCAATAATTTTTCGAAAAAAACTTAAGTTTTTTTGGATAAACTTCCGAATTCCTCCCCCTTTGACTAGCGGGGAAAATAGCAAAAAATTTGGAATTCGGAATTCCTCCCTGATGTACACGGTCTTCGAAAGTCGCAAATTGCAATTTTCCGCGACAATCAACGCCAACCACGCAAAAGTTTCGTTTTTTTGTGCCACAATAATTGGCGAATTTCTCTTTCATTAGTGGGAGGATTTTTCAAAAAAAAAGTTTTCTTCGCATTTCGCAATTTCTCTCTTTCTTACTGCAAAAAATGAAAACTAAACTCATTATTCAATTATTTATTTCGGCTTTGAGCGAGGATTTTGAGCTTCGCAATGCTCAGCAGGTTACCAATTGAGGAAAAATTGCCACTTTTTTCCGATTTTTTTTGTGTGTGAAATGAGAGAATGGAAGCCAAGTGTTTTTTGGTGGAATTTATTCAAACTTTTTATGTGATTTATTCTTGGAGAATTGAATGAAAAGGTCAATTTTTTGCTCATTTTTTAAATTTTTTGCATAAAAAACTTTTTTTTTATTTTTTGTGTTTGATTATGGTTTTGATGTGTGCATATATGTATGCGTGTTGGCACAAAGAAGTGGTAAACACGTTTGTGTGGTGTATGTGTGTACATATACTAATGGGCGCTGCTTTCGGATGAATAAGCTGAACTCGGTTTGATCAGTCGGTTTGGGATTAGACAAACAGTTTTGGGATTAAGCTCAAAACGGTTAGGGATTAAGTAAAGCGGTTTGGGATTAAGCGCAAAGCGATCAGCGTTGGCCTAGCCAAGCTAACAGGCAGTTATGCCCTTCAAACTGCCTCATACGGGAGACAAGCTGGACGGGTCATTTCTGAAGAGGGAGCTCGGATTGCTAACATGCTGAAAGGGTGTTAAAGTTGCTAATGGATAAATGGTATAGAATGGATCTAAAAATAGATCTAGAAAGATGCCATGTAGTATTCGCGGTAGTGATAAATTATTTTTACTTTTTGTCGTTCAAATTTTGAATTAAAAACTTTTTGAAAACTGTTTTCATTAAAATGTTACGATTTTTTTGCATTGAAAAATAATAAACTCAAGATCAGTTAGTTTTCTGTGTTGAAAATTCACTCCTCGTTGATCGCCTTAATTTCATATGATTATCGTTATCATCATTCAATTAAAAAATTGTTTGTGTTAATTAGTTCCTTTAAATTTCTTGATTTATCACAATTGTGGAATTGATTTATATTTTCAATTATTTTATTTATTTTTATTTTTTTGTTCTTACATTATTATTTCAAAATGTTTTGTTTCTGTATTTTGATAGTAATTTTCTTCAAATGTGTATAGTAAATTTTGTACTATTCACGGGGGGATAAAGTTGTGGATTTTTGACTTCTTTATTTCGAGAAGTCAAATTCATTTTTAGAGCTCCATTTTCGAATAATTTTAAACTCAATTTTCACACCATAGCATTTGTCAGAGAGAAAAATGAAATAAAATTTGACATGGGAAAATCTCAGCACATTTTTTGGGTTTATTTTTTAATTTTTTGAGATAAGTGGAATTTTTATTTATTTTATTTTTTTGGGGTGGGGGTTGGAGTGGTTAATTTATTAATCTTTTTTTTGGGGGAGGGCTTGGTTTTTTGTATGAGAATTTTTTCAATTTCTTGGGGAGTGGGGTTGAGGGTTGATCATTTTCTTATTTTCTTTATTTTCCTTTTTCTCCTGCTTTTTTCCATTTTTGTTCTTTCTCAATCTTCAAGAAAATCCA
>SAUE01003103.1:161872-172590 GCA_009724625.1 Deladenus siricidicola
CTCTTCCTCCCCCTTCCCCCCTTTTTTCCCACCTCACTCCTCTTCCCCTTCCTCTTCCCCATCCTTCTTCCCCCTTCTCCTACTCTTCCCCCTTCCCATTCGCTTTCCCCCTCTCTCCACCCCTTTCCCCTTTCTTACCTCCTCTCCCCCCTTCAATTATCATTTTTTGCCCAACGCCAAATAATGGGCACTACGCCAAGAAAAAAATGCTCGTAGTGAGTAGAAAGTGCTTCGTCGAAAAATGCTTTACTACTCCAAAAAATGTTTTACTACCGCAAAAGATGCTTTCAACTTGGCCGTGCACTTCCTCTTTATGGGCGTAAAATTTTTGCAACTTTCTTAAAAAAAACTTCCACCCAAAAACAATAAAACAAACTCAATTTGGAAAATTTTTTTGCGGTGAATTGAAGAAATTTCATACATATGTATAGGTAAGCCAAATTAAAGCTTTTTTAGCAGAAAAAATTTCTTAAAAATTTAAAAACTTAAAAAAATTCTACGTTTAGGGGTAGTCAATAATCCCTTAACCACCATCCTCCACCCACTACCCTGGGTCCGCCATTCGATATACATGTTCATTTCATGTATACATCTCAGGTGTGAGAAAATTTTCGAAATTTTGAAGAATTCATAAGTAGTTTTTTAAAGAAATGCTGTAAAAATTAATTCAAAAATGTGACATTCGACTCATATCTGTGCATTAGCGTCACGGAATTCCATTTTTACTGGAATTCCATGGATAATTTCAGTCAGTCTAAAGTTTGATTTTTTCCGTATTAATCATTTCTCGGCTTTTATCATTCCAGTGGAAATGTGGTTTAGTCATAGAAACTTTTCAAAAAATAATTTTTTATTTTTTTATTATTTTTTGCTTTAGTTTTCTCCACAAATTCACTTTATTTTAGTTTATTTTTTTCGCTTTTCCACACAAAAAATGCATATGTTTGTATGTATGTATGAATTATACACAGATGGAGGGGGGGGGGGCGAGGCGACTAAAGTGCCGGAAGCTTTGAAATGTTTTTAGTGAATTAAAAATTGTTTTTTTTTGTGTTTGAAAAAGCACAAAATTCACAATATTTTTCGATTTTTTGCCATTTTTTCAGTTTTCTTCGCCTTCAATCAACGCCATTTTTCTGCTATTTTCTCAATCATTTTGCCGCATTTATCAGTGAGAAATCATATTTTATGAAAATTAATCTTATGACTCAAAATTTGCGGATTGAACTTTTGCGAAATAAAAGTGTATGTTCATACTGTAAAAAAGTGTTTTTGAGGTTTTTTATGGAAATATATGTATATTTTTGGTTATTTATTGCTCATTTTCTTCCTAAGTCCGGCCATATATTTCACAATTCTGGTCATTTTTCTTGTCTTTGCTTTTCTCTATTATTTTACTTTTATTATTTTAATTTGTTTTTACATTTTTTGTATATTTTTTTGTCTATAAGACCTAGGTATGTACACACCAGGGGTGTAAAAATTTTCGATTTTCGGTTTTCGATTTTCGGAATTTCAAATTTACTTTTGTTACACCCCTGGTACACACATACATATTTTTTGTCTGCCAGTTTGCCACTTTTAGCGGTTTAGCGGAGACTAAAAAAATTTATTTTACAATTTTTTACTCCTCAAAAGTCTATAAATATAACTTTTGCAAATTATTGCTCTTTCATGCCCTTTCATTTTTTTTTGGAGTACTTTTCTTTTTATTTAGTTTTTTGTTCAAACAGCGGTTTCTTTCCGGAATACCTAATACATATATACCATAGCNCACTACTACTGGCCAAACAATGTGCTTCACGTAAACTTCTCCCCCACATTTTTTGTGCTCTTTTTTGAAAAAAATGTATTGTTCCGGGGAAGTCCCCAGTGGAGGGACTTGTACTTGGAGGATGGATTTGGAGAGAGGGATTTGGAGTGGGAGGTATATAATTTATACACTCATTGAAATCAAATCTGGTATTTGACATCTTAGACCCAGAATTCAGTGTAGATCTTTGGATTCAAAAATGATTTTCTATCCCATTCCGCTCTGATGAAAAAACGAAGTATGAATGAAAAAACGAAGAAAAAAGGTAGAAAAAGATAGATAGATAGATAGATAGATAGAGCGAGAATGGTTGAGAAAGCGTGTGAGAGAAAAGGGAAGAAAGAAACGGAGAGATAGTGAAAGAGTGGAAGAGAGAAAGGAAGAGAACGAAGCTGGAAGACACGCTGAATAAACAATATTTCATTTATTGAAAATAACTTTTTTATGTCATCCAATGTATTTATATCTGCTAGTGCATTTTTTTAATTTAAAATTTCCACAAATATCAAAATAAAACCATAGAGACAACAATTTTTACTCATTTTTGCTGGGCTTCAAACGTTGCATAACAATACGCAAAAAATAATAATTAAAGAGAAGAATTCAAATTTAACACTGTTAGATGAGTTTTCGAGAATTGCCTACCTATCATCCTTTTTTATGTTTGCCGCCGTTTCTAAGGCATCGTACATGCATACACAGTGTGTACATATGTATGTGCATAGAGATTTTCTCAGAACAAATTTGGGTGGGGCAGAGCAGGGAGTGAGCGCGGGTGGGGTGCTGGCAGTTTGGGACGAGGGGCGGAGGAGAGGAAGTGAAGTGAGGGGGTGCGAGTGCGAGGAGGCAGTTGGGTTTTAAAAATTAAAAGAAAATTTTTTTTTGCGTTACGACCGTTTTTCGCAATATGAGTAGACCGTATTTTTGAATTGTTTTTCCAATTTTTAACATTGAATTTTTTATTTACCACTTTGCTTCAACGTACACGTATACATAAGTATGTATATGTGTACATACATATATTCAAAAATTTTCACTTTCTCACGATTGATAAATGTTTACTTCAAAGTTGATATCGGTTCGATTTGTGCGCGCGGCGTTCGTCGTCACTCTCAAACCATAAAAATATATACTTCCATATTTTTATTATTTTTTATCGAGATTTAATGAATGGGTTATGGCAACAACAACAAAACCACAAGAAAATTACCTCCTTTAAAGAAAGAAAGGCAATATCCAACTTGACCAAATCAAGACAAAAATGCCCGAAATGAAAAGGAAATAAAAAATGTGTGTGGAAGAAAGAAAGAAAGAAAGAAGCGCAGTAAAAGTAAGTTGGAAGATTAAGCGCAGGTGCACTTTACTTTTCTTTTTTTCTTTTTCTTTTTTGTTTTTTATTTCATTTGATCTATCTGTTTCTGTCTCTAACTTTATCTGTCTCTGTCTCTGTCTTTGTCTCTGACCTTGGCTTTTTTTCATTCTTTTTTCTTTCCAGGTGTATGTCTCTGTTTGTTTGTGTCTGTCTGTCTGTCTTTTGGTCTATCTCTGTCTCTGGATCTATCTCTGGCTTTTTCTCTTTCACTGTCTATGTGTATGTCTCTATCGGTCTGTCTGTCTTTCTGTTTCTGTCTAGTTTTTGGTGTTGGCAATTTGCCATTCATTAATTCATTCATTTTCATTAACTATTTGCATTCACTTTTTTAGTGCAAATTATTATTTTTTTTATCAAATTTAAAAATAAAAAATAGTTTTATAATTTTGCGTGTTTTTTTTTATTGAATCTTTTATGTATGTATGAGTTCTGCGACTGAAGGAGATCACATGATTGTGGGGGGGGGGAGGGTGAGTTTGCAATTTTTATTCCGAAATATACCGTAAATTGATACAAAAATTTTTGACTTACTTTATTTGTTCTACATAATGTTATTCCAAATACATGTGTATTGTGTAACAACAACAACAACATTTATTATGTATAAAAATGTAAAACATACATTTATGTATACATGTATACAAACGTATCTAAAAAATGAGAAAATTGCGTGTTAATTTTACATTTTATTATTTTAGTGACCAAATGTTGATTAATGAATGTAAATATTTGTGCTTTTTGTTGTGTTTTATCACAATTGTACATACATATGTACATACATGTATTAACTCAACTCACAATTCGTGTATTTGTGTGTCACAAATGTGTGCATGTGTGTTACAAATGTGTATTAGTGATACAAGTGTGTGTATGTGTATGTGTATGTGTATGTGTATGTGTGTGTGTGTGTGTTTGTGTGTGTGTGTATGTGTGTGTGATGTTACATGCCTTCGGATGTATATATGTTTTTAGCTCACTTGTGACACACATTATGTGTGTCACAAGTGTGAGCTTAAAGGTGTGCATAAGGTGCGCCTCTTTACAAAAAACCGTATGCGAGCACTTTTTGCTTTGGCTTTTGACTTTGTCGGGCTAGCATTTTGTTTTTGTTTACTGTGCGTCCGCGGCGATGCATTTTTGCCGCGGTGTGTGCACTTTCTTTTTCTCTTCGAAATGATCTTATTTTTGAGAAGATGACAAGAGTAAGAAAAATTGCCAACAATAAAGGTACGCGACAACTATCCAAAATGTAATCTATTGGCAAATAAATTTATTTATGTTTAATTTTGAGCCAAAAAATAAGTGCCACTCCCAGTCCGGCCGAACAACTCCTTTGCCCCAATCCATCGCAGGGCAATCCGCCCGTGACTCCTGTGACAAATTGACTGTCCTGACGTTAATCCAGCCGTCTTGTTGGTCGTTATTATTATGTTATTATTAGAAGCAGGGGACGTGGAGAAGGCCGGCAAAAACCGCCGACCACACACCCTGGAGTAAACCCAAACACTCCGCAACGGGTTGGCTACAATTGGTAGCCGGCTGTACACGTTCTGATAATAATAGGAAGGCTGACGTTGCTGAATTAGATGCGGTAAAGAATTACGACTTTGCTTATATACCCACTTTGCACGACCTGCAAATCACAGATGAGTTTCAGCACACGGCAGACTACGAAACGAATGCGTGAAATTTTGAAAGTTCAAGTTGAACTGACTCACATTTAAATTTGAACATTTTTCACATTGATTTGAACTGGTTGGTGACTTGAATTTTTTCAAGTTTAAAAAAGTTAAACAGATTGAAAAATGTGTATAAATAGGGAACAGGACAACTTGACGCCAATCGATCTGTACAGAGGACTTTGTTTCTCGTCGAATAAGAAATTTAAAAATATCATTCGAAAAATGTTGAAAAATAATAACGATAAGACAAAATGTGTTTTGTACAATGTACAGAGAAAATTCTTCTGTATACATACATACAAACATACATACATTATGTATGCACCCGAATCAAAGCGTATTTTAACGGTGAGAAAGAAGAAAGCTTATTCATACATTCATTCATCGACTTTTCTGTTCTGTTTTAGCTGCTTCTTCATAAAATTCAGCAAACATTAAACATGTAAAATACAACAACAACAACAACAACAATCAAACATATAAATACAAATACAACAATACCAATATATAAAAATTATAAGAAAGTACAGAGAAAACACGCTAATTGCGAGTTATTTGCACAGGGATGAGACACATACACAACACACACACAACACACACACATACAGTCGAAAAAATACAACAACAAAACGCATACCATCTCTCACATTTTTTGCCTTTTCGCATTAAACTTATTTTATTGGCATTTGTGTACATTTTTGTGCAATTTTAGAAATCACTTTTATTTATTTATTTATTTATTCATTTTTGTACGCATTTTCGATATCAGCTTATGCAAATTTACGAATTTTGTACAATCTTTTCAAATTTTGTACAATTTTTCAAATTTTTTTACAATCTTTAACAAAATAAATTTGAAAAAAGTTCAAACCACCAACCAGTTCAAATCAATGTGAAAAAGATTCAAGTTCAAAATGAAGTTATTTCAATTTGAAGTCAGCTGAAGTCGATTGAAGAAGTTCAATTCAGTCAGTTCATGAAATTTGCGTGCTGAAGTGACTCAGCTAATTTAAATGAAGTTGGTTCAATTTGAAGTCAGTCGAAGTCAGTTTTATTCAGTCAGTTCAAAAAGTCAGTCAGTTCAATTTCAACCGCCACAGCTTTAATTTAAACTAATTTTGATAAATTTTAAGGTTTTAGTTAATTCTAAAAGAGATTAGAAGTCGTTATAATCAATGAGTACGACGATTTTGAGATGGAAAACAGGCTTCATTTTGAATTTGAACTGAAATGGGAGAACACCGACTTGTTTGTGATTCTCGTTGTTCGAAAGTATCGTTTTATAATATTTTCAATATTTTTGTGGTGGTCATTTAGCGGATTTGGCCGTCAATTTCGTGGATTATCCCTACGATTCTTGTTGTTTGTTGTTGTTGGAAGAAGAAGAAGAAGAACAACAACAACAACAAACATCGAAGAGACAAAAAATTGCAAATTTTTGTAAATTTGTGGAAAAAAAGCTTTACGGCGCTAATTACGAGAGATTTCGCGAATTTTGTAATAAAATATTTCATTTTCAGATGGCTTGAAGAGAAATGGTTTTGTATTTGTAATTTTTGGGCTGTTTCTGGAAATCTTTCATACCTTTTGTACATTTTATTTATTTTTTGCCAAAAATAAATTTTTTTTGGAAATTTTGTAAAAAAAGTTGAAAATCAAAGCATCCCTTGGTGCTTTCTCCAATCAACATTCTTCTCTTCATTATCCACTCTTCATTATTTTCTTAATTTTTCACCTCTTTCAAGAAATATTTTCCTCGCTATTTAGCCANTCTCGCTTTGCTCGTAGGGGCGAGCGAAGTGAGGTGTGGGGGTGGGGATGATCCGAGCAAGAGGTGCGGTGGTGGATTAAATCTCCAAGGGGAAATAATCCGCCGGCGAGAAAACACTCACAAATTTGGCGCTTCAATTTTTGCTTGATTTTTGAAATGTGCGCGAAATTCAAGATTATGAAAAATTAAATATAAATGATATAATATATAATATTCGAATTTGTTTTGCTTGCATAGAGAACATGATGACAGAAAACAAAGTGAGAGAGAGAGAGAGAGAGGAGAGAGAATGAGAGAGAGGAGAGAGTGCAAAGAAACAAAATTTATACAATTGGTCACGAAAACATGAAATAATAGTTTAAGTAAAGAAACCAAAATTGAGTACTCTATTTTTGTAAAGCTCAGAAAACACATTTATATACAAACACATATTACATACATATGTACATATATATTTGCATACATATTCCATACATACACATTTCCGTTGTGATTACCAAAACTCACAAATTTTCGGGGCGGTAATTCGATACGTGAAACTGTTTGCCATGTTTTCGTCTTATTTTTGCAATTTTGCATTTTTGTATTGTGTGTGTGCGCGCGTTGTGTGTGTGTGTGTGTTGTATGTGTATTGTGTGTATTTGAAACTCGAGAATAGGCAAAATACATCAAAACACGCAGGTGGACACTCGACGACACGAAAAACGAAGCTTTTTGTGTGTAAAAATATTTTTTTTGGCATACATATGTATTATGTGTATGTGTATGCGAGGTAGGGAAATTTGTGAACTCTCGCACTGAAAATAAATATATTAATTCTAAAATTATACTGTACCTCAGTTTAGCGACCGTACCCTAGTTTACCTATCGTACCCGAGTTGAGATATCATAACTATGCTACTGTACCTGAGTTTAATTACCAAACCCGAGTTGAGCTACCGTATACTATTTTATCTACCAAAATCCTAGATTATTTTTAACTGTATCCAGTTTATTTACAGTACCTTCGTTTAGTTACTTTACCTTTTTTAATTATATATAGTCCTATAGTTTACATTTTATTTTTAAATTTTTTTTGTAATTTGAAAATTTTATATATGTATGTACATATATACATGGTCTATAATTGAAAAAAATTTAATTTATATATAACAAAACGTAATAAAATATTACACAGAAAGTCTAAAGCAGCGAATAAATATATTATTTTATATTAACAAAGTCTCGAACTAGAACTTTTAAAATAATCTAAAATGTATAATAAATAGCCGAAAATGCAAAAAGGAGGAAAATTGGCGGAGAAATAGTTGAAGACAGACAGTATATATATGTATGTACGAAAGACCAAAAATTAAAGAAAAATAAGAAAAATGTGTGAAAGAAAGGGTGAAAAAGAAAACAGAGAAAAAATGAAAAAGCATAAAAAGAAAGCAAGGATAATTAGAGCAGAGGAGAAAAAAGAGGAAATAGAAAGCAAAAATGCCTAAAAATAAAAGAAAAGCATACATAATATGTATGTATTACATATATATGTAAAAAACGGAAAGAAAGAAAGCAAAAAGACGCTTTATTGTTAGAAAAGCAAAAGAAGCGAAAAGGGAAGAAGAAGAAGAAGAAAAGACTGGCACTAAAAGCAAAAAAAAAGAAAGAACATCAAAAAACAAATTTTCGCTTCTTTCTGCCCCAATAAATGTTCTTCTCTTATCAATGCAAAGAAGTGATTATATCAATCTCAATTGAAATTCTCACATCACATTATTCATATTATTACATCTTCTTTTGTTATTAATTTTGAACGCTTTTGTTTTTTTACGAATTGCTGCTGTTTTTCAATTTGAACTTTTTTCAATTTGAATGAACTTTTTTCAATTTAAACTTTTTTCAATTTAAACTTTTTTATTTCATTTTTCAAAAAACTTGTTTCTTTAAATTTGTATTTGATTGTTCCAAAAGTCCTATGTTTTTCAGCCAGTCAACCAATTTGCACAAAATGTGTATACATATGTATTGCCGACCTTTTTTCATCAGTCTGAGAATCTGAATGAAATCAGTTTTGGCGCTTTGACTGAATCCGCAAGTGAATCCAAATGAATTCCCGGTGTTCTTTTGATGGAATGATGGTTCTCTTCTCTCTTTCTCTCTCTTTTTTACTTTTTCACTCTCTCACTCTTCCTCTCTTTTTCTTTTTCGCTTTTTGATAATGTTTTTTTAATAACTTTTTTGTGCTTTTTTTCAAGTTAAATTATGCAATTATGTACATATATAAAAAATATTTATACATATGTATAAATATTCATTTTTTTCTATATTATTAAGTTTTATTTTTCGAATTTGACAATAACAAAATTTAAATGAAATATCTGAATTTTAAAAAGATTTCCGCAAATAATCAATTAATTAGTGGCAAGCGAGAGTGAGCGAGAGCGAGAGCAAGAAAGAAAAAGAGAAAGAATAGGTCATTATTTAAAAATTATTTCTGATAATTGTTAACAAATGAGAATGATATTATGAGAGTGATAATTTTCCCACCGCAAAAAAAAATTTTTTACCGATAATTTTTGATTTGCAAATTTTAAATGGAAGAAATATTTAATTCTTTTTAAACATTTTTCTGGTTATTATTATAATACAAATATTTCTTCTCGTTTTTTTACTTCTCGTTTTTGCATTATATATATTTATATATATATTTTTAAAACCATAATAATACCACGCGGTCACGCGCGTTCACAATCTACCGTATCCACCATGGACGCAATTAGTCGTATTCACCGTAACCACATGTATGTATGTATGTATGTATAAGCTCTCTTCTCTCAAAAACCTGATACAATAACCAAAATTCTCTTATTTTTTGCGCTTCTCATCAGCGTCACTGCTGTGTTTGTTGTGTCTAAACTTTTTTCTCTCAAATCTCAATTGATTATTTCAATGATAATTCCAACATTTAATATGTGGTGTACGTACATACATATACATTCTCGCATATTTAAAAACAAAATTTCAATTTTGTTTCTTTCTTTTTGTACAAAAACAACATTATTTTGCCAAATTTATTCTCTTTTACACAACTTTCATGTATCTCATTCTATCTCTATCTCACTCTTTCTGAATATTTCTCACTCACTCTTTCTGATTTTTTCTTTCTCTCTCTTTATTTTTATACTACTCTCACTCTCATTCTCTTTTTCCTCACTCTATTTCTTTCTCACTCACTCTCACACTCTCTACGTACATCCATGTTTGTTTTTGTCTGTTTCAATTTTTCTAATAATGTAAAACACATATTTTATGCTTATTCACGCCATTTAAAAAAGCAAAAAAAAAGAAATCGCCGTTTAATGGTAAAAAAATTTTTGTACAAATTTTGGAAGAATTTTTTTCTTTAGGTCTCTTCACTGATATTCACTCTAACCTTTTTTGCAATCAAGTATGTCTGTCTGTCTCTGTCGAGTATGTCTGTCTGTCTCTGTCTTTGTTTCTGTTTCTGTCTCTGTCTTTCTGTCTCGTACTCATATCGCTGTACGTCCGTCTATCATCTTTTTATCGTCTATCGTCTATCAACTCTCAAATTAATTGCCGCTTTTCATAAAAAAATTATGTAAATTTTTTGCAAGTTATTTTTGGCTGTTTTTGAATCGAAAATAATTAAGCCATTTTTACGACTCAATTATTTCTTGTCGGGCCATTTATATTATTCTTTTTTTTCTTTTTCTACAATTTGGCCGCTAAGCTCATAAAACGCAAATAACACACAAAAAAGTATGTATGTGTGTATAAATTTTTGTATTTTCGTAAAAATACAAAAAAAGATTTTTGATTAAATGTTTGATTTAACGCAATGATTTTTACGTTGAATATTTTAGTGTTTGTTTTGTAAAATGTGTAGTTCTGGCAAAAGACGCATAACGAAGGGAAATTAAAAATACATACATATATGCACGTATACATGAAGATAGAAACCTACAGCACACATATATGCAACACAGTGAGAGACAATTTGAAAGAGAGAGAGACAGTGAGAGACAATTTGAAAGAGAGAGAGAGACAGTGAGAGACAATTTGAAAGAGAGAGAGAGA
>SAUE01003103.1:197641-208005 GCA_009724625.1 Deladenus siricidicola
ACGGACGCGAGAAAAAAACAACAACAATAGTAAAATAAGTAATAACATAGGCATTAGCAATCGGAAAAATTAGGATGTATGAATCTCCGGTGGCAATTTAACTGTGTTTAAAGCTGGACAAGAAAGTTTTAATTTTTTAATTTTGTTTCTAAATATATTGACGGATGCGGATCGAATAATGTCAGGCTTTAGCAAAGTGAAAAGCTTGACAGCACGGACAAAGAAAGAATTTATAAAATATACTGTATCTAAAAAGATACTGTAAAGCCAATTACACTGTGAATTTAATAAAAAATTTTGAAAACTCACACAAACTACGTCCGCGAACACTTTTCCGCTCACCGCGCCCGTACCGTACTGTATGGCGAATGTGGTGGTAGCGTTCGGCTGCGCTGTTGACTGTGGCGATACGGTAGCGGCGGCGTCGGCAGTGCACGTTGTCGAGCGGCCACAATCGAATTTTCGATGCGTACGGCAGGCGCGACTCGTCGTCTCGCAGCCCTGGCACGGCACCCACAAGTTCGAGGAGCCGGTGTCGAAGAGAATCTCGAACTCCTGCGGCGGCGTGCCGATCGTTATTGTACCGTAGTACTGGGACTGAAAATTGAAAAAAACATTGTTTATTTTACTAATAATTTTTAAAAATTAAAAAAAATTTGACATGGACAAAAAAATTAACAATTTGTAAGCAGTTTTCTGCAAATTTGCGCCAAATCGGCCACAAATAACAACTATATGTACATACAAGCTGACATTTTGGAATTGAACTTTTTTCAAATTCATTTGAACAATTCAATTTTGACTTAAAACTTAAAATTAATTGAAAATCGATGTTTTAAGCAGATTTTGAGGTAAAGAACTTTTCGGAGAAAGTCAAAAATACCGTACACCAAAAACTCGCAATTACGAGACGAGAGCATTTTCTCGTATCTCGCGACTCCAGCCACTGGCGACTATAGCCACAGTCCTCACTGCCAGCCACTGGGGAACCTGCTTCCAAATCCCTCCAATCCCAAATCCCTCCAACTCCAAAATTCACTCACATTTGCGTAGTTGACAAGATGCGCTGAGAATTCGTCATTTTGTACACTTTGCGGCGGGCGTTGTTGTTGTTGTTGCTCTTGTTGTTGTTGTGGTGGTTGTTGACCGTAAGCGCCGAAAGCGGTGTAGCGAGATCGCAGAAATTGTGACAGTTGGTCGTTACCGTAGCGCAAAATTGGCCCGTACGTGGCGTCGGAGCGTAGGCGATTCCGCCGACGCATAGCGATACTGTAAGAAATTTTTGAATATTTCTATCGTAACCTAACTGTAATTTGTCGTCAAATTACCTTAACTATCTACCATAACTTAACTATTTTGCCGTCTCAATTTTCAAACCATCATTTAATTTTCAAACCTCACATCTCGGGAAGGTAGTGCGGTTTACGGTATCCAATGCTAATTTTAACCATACTACGCGCTAACACCTACAGTACTAGCGTGGAAACTTTCAACCTACAGTAGCACATTTCACTTCACCCACTGTTGCAATTTGTCGAGTGGCGTAAGTTGAGTGTCTACGGTATGACAAACAATCGCCAAAAGCACAATTACCAGCACAATTCGACAATTTGCGTCACTCAACAACGGTCCCATTAGCGCAAAAAGTACAAATTGTCGTTTCGAATTAGCCTATAATCAAATTCGAGCCGTATTCTAACTTTTTATATGTCATATTGCAAATAAAAGAGCAAAAATTCTCCAAGTGCAAACTGACACACATGCAAATTTGCTACAAAATGGAGAGAAATAAAAAGTTTAAAAATGAAAAAAATCTATAAAAATTTGGCCACAAAAGTTCAAACTCTTTCAAAATAAACAAATAAATAAATAAATAAATTTCCTTTGATTTTTGTTAAAATTTTAATTGGAATTGCAAAATAAAAACAAAAGTTTAATCTGCAAATTGTCGAAAAACTTTTTATTAATGATTTGAAATGTATCTGCAATTTTTTTCCAAATCTTTTTTTCGTCCTTTTTTATTTGTTTTATTCCATCACGACATTTTTTCTATATTTTTTGCGTTACATCACACAAGTTAATATTTTATGTATGAAGACTACAATCAAGAAATAATAAACAGTTAGTTAGTAAAACCAAAATAAATGCATGAAACCCTGGACACTTAAAGCATGGACACAATTTTAAAAAAGCCTGGAATCCTTAACACTTATTATAAGTTACCCCAAAATCCAGAATTTTTTACATCCCAGAATTTATTTTTCAAGAAAATGAACTCGGATTCATCATGCAAGTCAAAGCGCTGGTTAAAAAATTTAAATTTAAAGTCGAAAGTTTAGGCCAAAAAGCCTCAGAAAAGTTTCTTGTGTAATTTGGCACACAAACTTTTTATTTGTTTTATTTCATCACGACAACTGTGGAATTATTTCTTTTTCAAATATAATTTTAAAAAATGTGATGTTTTGCAAAGTTTTGAAGTGATCATTAAAGGATAAATGAGTTTCACGCGCAATAATTTTAATAATTTTTAATGGCTAGGTCAATTAAAAAGTTCGTGTAATCCACATTCTTTTTCAAATAAAATAAAACAAAAAAATGTAATTTATTTTATTGCCTTTTTGGATTGAATTGCGTTCCTTTTTTGTGCATTAATAAACTTTAAATCGCTCACTAAAAAACTGAAAATTTTAGTTCCCCCCCCCGCACGTTCTTATGACGTAGAAAATTATTGTTGTTATTGGATGATTGATTGTCAAAAAAGAGCCCTCAAAATTGGAAAAAAGTTTATTCACTGCAAATGCAAATCACACACGATTCTCGGAAATATTTTCGATTTTTTGCGCTTGCGTTCGCTTGAAACGGAAGGCACCATTCGCCGACCGCAGTTTCTCCACGCCCCACGCCACCGCAATCCGCGTCGTCGTGGCGGCCGGCGGTTTCTCGTCGTCCACTTTTCGCAAGTATTTGTCAACGTGCTGGCAAGGAGTTCTGCAAAAATATACTTTTTTATTTGGGAACTTATTATATATTTTGTGAGGAAAAATTGCTTCCCTAAAGCTTTTGACAGTCGGAAACACATAGCATATCTCCAAAATCAATAAGATATTCGTGACGTAAAACCGATGGAAAAACGAAAAAAATCGACTTCAATAGGAAAAATAAGGTGGGGCCTTATACGAAAAAAAATGCTTTATTACTCGGTAGGCTGGGTGGACTTTCCGCCGCCGCGGCTGTCAAACTGGTGTATTCGATGACAGCGAACTTGGCATTGTTGTTGTAGGGCCTTGAAGCTACCCGTGGACGCTCTTCGCATTGACGGCGGTTTTTGGCTGCTGCTATTGCCCTGACGTTGGGAGAATCCATCGTATTGAGAAACAAAAATTTTATTCCTTTTTTCGCGTATTTTCCCCCACAATTGTGCGGAAAGGCTCTCTGATTTTTGTGGCATTTTCATTTACCTACAAGAATTGCTGAATTTACCTACAAGTTACCTACAAGGTGGTGACCATATTCTTTAATGTGGGTGTACTCTGTTTGTCGTTCTCTTCCGACGTGTAAAATCGGGAATTTTCGATTGCGGATTTGTGATTTCCAGCTCAAAAATACACATGAAAATTCAAAATTTGAAAATTATTCAAAATGGCTTCAAAACTCCACCAAAGTGTTTGGCATTTTGAATGTGTTATATTCAAAGCATTGACCAGGATTTTCGAGAGATTTTCGAGTTGCGTTGGCCGGCCCCGCCACTTTTCATTGTACGCGCTGAGACCGTTGTTGTATTGTTGAAATCGTCGCTACGCTATAGTTCTCGCGCCCTCCAATCTGCCCATCCAATTTCAAGCGTCTGAGCTTTTGGTTTCTACTACACCCGTCAAAGATGATGCCCGATCAGGATCTCGTGCATTTGGATGTGGGAAAGACCATCGAGGGTTGGAAAATCGATAAGAAACTCGGCGAAGGCGCTTTCGGAGTTGTGTATAAATGCTCAAAGGACGGGAAATCTTTCGCGCTAAAGGTTGGGATTTTTCTTTATTATATGATGCGTTATATGCACTTAACGCTATGTTTTTTCCTTATTGGCATTTCTTTACTTCCTCCCTGCTAAAAAATTTCATCACTCAAAATTTCGACTTCTTTTACGTTTTCTATACTAGTTTTGCGCCCTGATTGTATTGATCTTGCAACGAAATGCCAAAAAAGTTGGTTTTCGGACCTCCGAAGTTTGAAAAACCACACCAAAATTCGGAAAAAAATTAATTTATTTATTTGACTTACATAGATTCTTACTTTTTTATAATTTCAAGGTGGAAAGTGTGAATGAAAAGATTCAACTTCTCAAAATGGAGGCCTACGTTCTCACCGAACTGACAAAGCAAAAAGCCTCAAAACACTTTTGTCAAATTGAAGACAAAGGCCAAACCGGCGGCTTCAATTACGTGGTCATGACGCTGGTCGGAAAATCTCTACAGGTAACCCGTTTGTTTTGTCTCTGAAGCTTTTTTGCGTTTGGCACAACAAATTGCTCGGGAATGTTTTAACAATTTTAGGATTTACGCCAAATGAATCCTGAACGAAAATTTTCGATGGGTACGGCGCTGAGCGTGGGCATTCAGTGTCTGGAGGCGCTAGAGGAACTTCATAGCATTGGATACCTGCACCGAGATGTAAGTGGTTTTGTGGTTGCGGTTTCAATTTTTGTTGCTTTGGGGTATGCCAAGGGTTTTTCCTCTTCTCCCCATTAGGGCGGAATCCGGCCATTTTTCTCAAAAATATAATAGCTTCTTGGGGTCAGCCTACTTTACCCTCACTCACCGAAAAATTAGAGTATTTCTTTTTCTACACCATTTTCCGCCCTGATTACGAATATGATATTGGTGCCAGGAAATGTCGAAAAAGTTGCCTTTTGGTTCGTTTCAAAATTCACAAAAAATGTTTTTCAGAATTAAAAAATTCAATTTTTTTATTAAATTTTATGAGACTTTTTGAGTAGAATCGATGCCAATGTGTTCTTTTTTCCCGAAAACGTGCCCTCACCGTTGGGTTAAATTTGTAACTAAAACTTGGGCAGACATTGCACATTTTACTGAAGAACGATTTACCAGGTGAAGCCTGGCAATTACACGGTGGGACGAAAGGAGCTCAATGAATTGCGAAAAGTGTACGTGCTCGACTTCGGAATGGTGAGATTTTTTTGCAAATTGTTTTAAGGAAAGTAAACGAGTCAATGAAAAATTAGTTTAAATTATTATTCTACACAGGCTCGAAGATTTGTTCATCCCGACGGCACAATTCGAAAGCCACGCGAGGCGGCTGGCTTTCGCGGCACGCTGAAGTACGCGGCGCTCTCCTCCCACATCCAACGCGAATTATGCCGAAAGGACGATGTGGAGAGCTGGTTGTATCAGCAGGTGGAACTCACACGCGGCTCGCTTCCCTGGCGAAATCTGACGGTGTGCGTTTGGAATTTGGCGCTTTGATCCCTTTTTGTGTGTGGGAAATCCGAGAAAAAAAAGCCTTGGCAGGGTCCAATGAAGTGGGAAGAGATTCCTCTCACGGAGCAACTTTTTTTGAAAATTATTTTTTGCATTGTAAAACATTGAATTTTCAAAAATTTTATTTTTCAGCCATGGAAAAAGAAACTAGGAATTTTTAAAGTCAGGTGTTCTGCGTAACCTTAAGAATTAAAATAAATTTTGAAAACCGAGGAAGAATCGAACACCGAAAATGGAAAGAATTTTTTTAGTTATGAAAATCATTCTTGGGATTATTCTTTGGGACGTTTTTCCTGTGCTTTTTCCTTTTAATTTGGACCTTTTGATCTTTATGGGTTTTTTGTTGGGGGGGGGGGAATATTTTCAATTGTCGATTGTGTCATTTAGGACAAAATGGAGGTGGGACGATACAAGAAGGCGGTGCGCACCGAAAAGCTCCAGAAACTCTTTGGCGGCTGCCCCAGGCAATACATCGACATTCTGCGCAACATCGACAAGACGAAGTTCTTCGACGAGCCCGAGTACGCGACAATCTATAAATTGTTGCGCGAAGCGCTTACCACCACAAATTCGCAGGTAAAATATTCTGTTTTTTGGGTAATTTTTTCTCTAAAAAATTCGACTAAAAAGTCCTTTGGTCAGGGGGTCGATTTTTTTCGAAAACGTTGCCAAGTGGGTTCGGGACGAATTGAGGATGGTTTCGAGAACGCCATACTTTCGAAGGTATTTTGAGAACGCTTTTTTCCCACGAAAAAAATTCCAGGCAATTACTTTTTCTTTTTTGTTTGAATTACGTGTGCAAATCTCGTCCATTCGGGGCGGGGAGCAGAATTTTTTTTTGTTGGCTGGAAGTGGTTCGGAGTAATTTAGGTAATTTCTTCATTTAAAAGTGCCCCGCAGTACGTTTTTTGGCATTTGTAGAATTTTATGAATATTTTAGGAGTTTCCATACGATTGGGAAACGGAAGAAGAGGAGAAAAAATCACCACGTCCCAATCACGAGGCAGAACTGCCGGACTCGGAGTTAAACGACAAAAAATAGAATAGTTCACTGTAAATATTTGTGAAAAATGTATATATGAGTAAATATTTTTTGTAAAAGAAATATGTGGAGATATTGAAGTTAACTTTCTGCACGCAGTATTTTTGATATTTGAGTGAATGTTAATTGATAGTTATTAAGTATAAATTCCTTCTAGTATTTCTGACTTTTCCGAATTTTACGAAAAAATTTGAGAAATCAAATTTACATTAAATTGATACTTCCCATCCCTTTGGACATTTGGATGGGTGGAAAGCCTCGTGAGACCTTAATTTCCATAAATGTCTTCATTAAATAATTTAAAAAAAGCAACAACGTAATTAACAATAAGGCTGCTTGAAATATGGTGAAAGATATTGGCCAACGAAATTAATAAAAAAATATTCGAGACTGAAATTTTTTCGTTGTTACTTTTCTCTCGCTCCAAAAACTCGAAAAACAACAATAAGATACGAAAATTTATACAATATCTAAAAAGATTTCGACAACTTCTTGTTCCAATATATATTTCCAATATGGACCAAAAGAAAAAAATCGGATGACCAGCAAAATCTTCGTGGAAGACCCAACAAAAAAGTATTATTCAAATGGAATTCAAACCTGAATTGAACAAACAAAAAATTCCTCTCAATTCAGCAATAACAACACTACAATTCACCTAAACCACCGGCTCCGACTTAACGTTTGGCGGTGTTCGTTTGGCGGCGTTAACCGCCTGCCTTCGTTGCTTCTTGTTAGAGTTGCGGTTCTTCTCCGTCGACGAACTTCCCACGCCGTTTTCGGCGTTGCGCGCCGCGTTGGCGCCACTCCCCGCCGCCCGCAGACGCCTTTCGGCAACTTTTGCGGCGTGCGGCGGCGGCTGCTTTTTCTTCTTCTTTTTCGGCTGAGGAAAGCCGGCGGCGGCGCGCAGCTCGCGGTTCTCTCGCCTCCGCGTCTTATTCTTTTTCTTCTTTTGCGGCGTTACGCTGCCACACGCCATGTTCTGTAACTTTGTTTCCTTTTAATGTTTCATTAGTGCCTCTTAATTCTTTCAGCACAAAAAATTTTCGGGCAAAGGGATGATAGATTATTTCGGAGGTGAGGCTAAGACTTCCTTTTATACACCAGTAAAATTACGACTAAACCGCATTTAAATATTTTTCTTCTTAACCTCCAACAAAATAAGCAATTTTTTCAAAAATAACTTTTTAAAATTTTTTTAATTCTTTTTTAAGAACAAAAATAACTGTCCAGCCAGGGGAGAACACTGCGTGTTTGTTTGGAATTCCGAAGACGATATTAACCCCAATTTTTTATTATATCTACGGGTCTGTATAATAATAACAATAAAAAAATGTCGGGAAGAAAACCTCGACCGATGCGGCCAGCGTATTCCAGTAGGTCGTGGACGAGGCTGCGTCATCACTCGTGAAATCGATCCCTGACTGACCGCCGGCGGTGGTCGCCCGCAAATGGCGCAATTGCGTCCAAAACGGCGTCTCGGCCACATTCAAAAGTCTGCCGGCTTTCTTGCTGTTGTTTGTGTAGTTCACGCACTGGAAAGTTTTTTCTTCTTGGTGGAATCCAAAACAATCTTTTCGCCGTAAAAAGGCAAAAAAATTCTCGGCCACGTTAGGGAAAGGGGTTAGCTATCACATCGAATTTTTTTATTGTTTTTGGAAATTTTCGATTTTTTAAAATTTGTTAGTGCCAAATTAAAAAAATTGTTCTAAAAACACTATTAATTTTTACCCCGGCTCAAATATGATAACAAATATCTATCAACACCAGTACTGTAACTTGAATCCCAAACGGATTTGCAGATCCACGCCGGATGCATGTTAGATGCACTTAATATCCATTTTTCAAATGTATTCAAATTGGATTTAATTTGAATCCATTTTGCTTTTGTCTCGTCTAAATTGGATACATTTTTAGATCCTCAAAAATTCAAAAAGTATTCATGTTACAGCACTGATCAACACATTAAAAATAAAACAAAAAATTAAAAATTTCCAGACATACTCCACCACAAAAAACCAGTGCCGATTTCTTAAAATGAAAGAACCCGCCCAAATAAACCATTACAAATTCGTGGTTCGTCTCGTTCATGTGCTTATTGCGCGCCGCGCACGACTCGAATGCCATCCCACACACGGAGCAGTCGGGAAAGACCTTCGTCGGGCCGTAGTGGATGCGGTGCGCGCGGTCCTGGACGTGCGCGAGAACGTCGTTGTGCGAGTTGAACGCGGCCGGGCACTTGGGGCAGGGGAAGAGCGCGAGCACTGTGCTAGTGATGTCGCGGCCGAAGAGCGGTGGCGGCGGTGGTGGTCGCCATAGCGGCTGCGGAAGAGCCGGCTGGAAGCCGGTCAGCGGACGCGGCGCGTTCAGCGGATAGGCGCCAAACGAGATGTCCGCGTGAAAGGACGCCTTCAGCGGCGGCGCGCCAAAATTGAGCGGCGATGCAAAGGCTGGCGGACGCATCGCCGACCTCTCGGCGTTTCCTGAAGCAAAATTTTTATCATCATTAAACGTCATCAAGTAAAATCATCAAGAATACGAAATAAAATAATTGCAACGAAAAACATTATATTTCCGGAAAAAAACACATTTAAAATCGCATTTAATTTTTTTAGTAATAATGTTTATTAGGTACTTTCCCCCGTTATTGTTCCCCCCCCCGTTATTGGGAGCTCAAAAAATTTTTTTTTGATTTTTTTAGGTTTTCTAGCACGGGGAATTCGATTTTAATAATGATTTTTATTGATTTTGTTGTTTTTGTGCAATTTTTGACATTTTCACTGGGGGTGGGCGGGGTATAGTGAGCCCCCCCCCCCCAACACGTGTTGAATTCTCCGAGTCAAGTCTAAGCCAAACTCCAGCTTCTACACGTGTGGGGGGTCGCTATACCCCGCTCACCCCCAGTGAAAATGTCAAAAATTGCACAAAAACAACAAAATCAATAAAAATCATTATTAAAATCGAATTCCCGGTGCTAGAAAACCTAAAAAAATCACAAAAAAAATTTTTTGGGATCCCGATCATACTTCGGCGATGGTCTAAATTTTCAAACGCTCATATCTCGGCTCACAGACGTCGGGGGACAAAACTAAGTATGTTTTTGGAACGCTCTCGACGAGGTCTTTCTTTTGGGTATAATACTTCTGTAAAAATTTCAAAAAAAATTTCAAAAAATTTCTTTATTGAAAAAGTCGAACAAAAAAAAATTTCGCGCGCAAGTGCGAATTTTTTTGGAAAAAGGAAAGAAATTTAACGCATTTCCGAGTAGATAAAAATTAATTATTTTTTTAAAAATTATGTATAGAACAAACAATCGCAAGCACGAAATTTTTTTTTGTTTTTTTACCAGCCTCAAAAAATTCAATGAAAAAAACCATCGCGCAAAATGCGCGATGGTTTTTGATTAAACTAAAAACAATCGCGGAAATTCATTGCGCATTTTTGTTGCGCGATGGTTTTTTTATTAAGAAAAAACATCGCGCAATCCCATTGTTGTTTGATAATAAAATAATCATCGCGCAAATTTTAATTAATTAGCGCAATGCCATTGCGCTAAAAATTACCTATTTTTCCTTTAATTTGCTTTTTTCACCCGTCAAAATTTTTTTTACTTGGTCCCCTATTATAAAAACAATTATTATTATTTAAAAAATAGAAAAAAAATTAATTAAAAATCATTAAAAAAATGCGTTACTTTTTGTGCATCTCACAAAAAGCGAAAAAATATTTTCATTTAGGGGACGGGCGCGGAGCATATCCCCACCTCCCCATATATTTTACCCGGTTTCTAAAATTAAAAAAAAATCTAATTTTCCGATCACATTTTCAAT
>SAUE01003103.1:208015-219680 GCA_009724625.1 Deladenus siricidicola
CTCCCCATATATTTTACCCGGTTTCTAAAATTAAAAAAAAATCTAATTTTCCGATCACATTTTCAATTTTTTTTTTGGTTTGCCAAAAATTTGACAAAACTCAAATTTGATTCAAAAATAAAATGATCCGTTATTTTTACTGTATAGTATTGTATAGGGGAACGCTTTTTTTTATTTTCGTATTTTTTGGGG
Organism: Deladenus siricidicola; assembly: GCA_009724625.1. Taxonomy (NCBI): domain Eukaryota; kingdom Metazoa; phylum Nematoda; class Chromadorea; order Rhabditida; family Sphaerulariidae; genus Deladenus; species Deladenus siricidicola. The sequence goes on from SAUE01003103.1 coordinate 208,208, forward strand.
GAGGTGTCACCTATGATTTCAACTATCATAAAATAAAAATATTCGCTCACGGTTTTGCTCGGCTCGGTGGTGACCTGGCGTTCTGTGGTGAAGTTCCAGGCGATTCACCGCCACCCGGCACCTACACGCCACGCAATACGCCTTGCCCTTGCGAATCGGATAGTTGGTGGTGGCCGACATGGGCGACTTTTCGCACATCAAATGCGGCTTCTTCCAGGGGCAGGCCGACAGCTCGGCGCGAAGACGGGGATGCGCGTCGGCGGACGTGCTGCCGTCCTTGGGCGGAGCGACCTGAAAGCCGAGCGGGTATCCGGTGATGGAGAACGGCGCGTACGAGAGAACTGAAACTCAGCTTCATTACACCTATTATTCAAAAAAATCAAAATCTATGCACAAAATTGCAATCCCTACCAACAGCTCCAAAAAGACATCCCCCGTCGTCCTCGTCAAGATCAGAGGACTCAAAACCCAAAGTGGAATGTGACATCGTTCTTCCTCGAATGATTCTGAAATTTTGGTAATTCTTTTGCATCGTGGAAAAATATAATTCAACAAATTCTCACATATCAAAAAATTTCCAATCAAAAAAATTCCAACCTCAACAAATTTCCTACCTAAAATTTTTAAACCAAAAATTGCGTAAAACATTTTGAGCGAGCCGAAATTTTCGAGTAACCCAGCAATTTTCCTGTTTTTATTACATCTTTAGTTTACAATTTTCTACGCAATGCATAACTCTCCCTCCCCCCCCCCCNCCCCCCCCCCCTTTGGATGGCGTTGGGGAGGGGACCTTCAAAAGGTCTGATTGACCTGACCAAAATTTTCACTAGTGTTTTCATTCATTTATTTTTCTTCAAAACATTATTAAATTTTTAGAAAATTGCCAGCTTATTTACAGAAAGCTGGTCGAAGAAGAAATTTAAATTTTCGCTAACTTTTTCTTTCAAAAACATTTTCTACGACAACAAAAAATAGTTTCGTGCCAAATTAAAAGTTTATTACAAACATTTTTGTGTTTTACAACGAATTACTTGAAAATTATTCAAAATATATTTCAAGCTTCTCTATGTATCTCTCGGTACGATTTTTGTGTACACACACGTGTGCGTTTGTCTGTCTACTTGTGTTTTGTCTGTCTGCATTTATCCGTCTGTCTGTAGAAAAAAAGGAAAAAAAACAAAGAGGCAACAATTTTTCATCAGATATAAAGGGAAACCATACAAAAAAGACGCGAAAAAGTGAAAAATATCGTTATTGTCAAACACTCTCATTGTCAATTTAGAATTTCACGATTAATGCAAAACGTATGTATTGTATGTAATGTCAAGAAAGATTTCGTTTCTTTTTCATTCAATATAAAAGTGCAAATGTGAATAACAACATGGGGGTGAGTAAAAGAGACGACCGAGAAGTATGAGTGAGGCAACAGAAAATTAATAGACTACAGAGAAGTAAGAGCGAAGTTTCTGTAACAATTTTTTAAATGTACTGTGCTAGTACTCATCTCTACGTTTTTTGTTTAGAGCATGAAATCAGTATCAGAATTCCACAAAAAATAAGTATAAAAATGGTTAAAAATGTTTTTTAATATAATAATTTGGGCACTTTTTTACGTCAAACATTTTTATTTCAAAATATATGTATATTAATTAATTTTTTAGAAGTAGTTGATATTTTATTTTAATTATAACACATACTCTCAATAACAGACTCAAAAAGTCGTGGTCAGAAACTCGGCACAAGTTCAAACCTTACGCTCGCTACGGTTCGCGCCCGATATGCACCATAACAAGGCTGTTGATAATCGACGACAAAATCCGCTGATTGGTTCAGGTATTTTTCTGAATTAAATTTCCAACATTTTTCCAAGGGAACTACATAGTATATATATTAGAAAAAAGATCAGTGAAAAGAGAGAGAGGGCAATGAGGGCGTTTGTAGAGAAGAGAGGAAGGGAAGGAGAGAAAGTGAGGGCGATAGAGAGATTTGTTTCGTGACTGATTTTCCTTTGGATGCTCAAAAAATCATTTTGTAGTCGGGTACATTTTAGTGGTCATCATGGACGATGTGCTCGAGGAAATTCTTTCGTTTTTCAAACGCGAAACACTGGAATGCGTTTTTCGCGCGGTTTGCGCGCAGTGGAACTTGACGGTCTGCGTACGTCTTCCGTCGCGGCCAAAATATCGCATCAAAAGCGTGGTTGTTCACGTCGGCGCTGGCGTCGTCTTCCTGTACAAATACCGACGCTGGGCGGGCGACGGCAAACACCCGGGCGTCATCGCTTTCCGCCAAATCCGCCGCGATGCGTGGGCGCGGCGTTGCTTCCACTTTTTAGCCGCCGGTTCCGCAGCGTTCATTGCGGGCAACGCGCTAGGCGGCGATGGCGCCGACGAGGCGGTGGTCGTGCTGCAGGAAATGCAAAAAATGTGGTTGGACGGGGCGGTGTGCCGCTACATTAGCCTCGTAATTGATGAAAATTGTGAGATCTCTCTCTATCCCCCTCTCTTCACCTCTCACTCCTTCACTCTCTCGCACTCTCTCTCTCTCTTTCTCTGTCTCACTCTCTATCCCTCTCACTCACTCTCCCACTCTCTCGTGCGCTCTCTTTCTTCCTACGGTAAAAAACCGCTAAGATGATTTTCAGGCGCCCCAGAAGTTCAACAATTTTTGCTCCGCATTCGATCACTGACGAACGCCACGTGTTCGCTCGACGTACGCGAATCCGCATTCGAGAACGTCTCCGTCTGCAAATACCCACTTCTGCAATTTTGCTCGCGTCTCACGATGCGGCTGCCGCCGCACGCATTTCGACGTGAGCACATCAAATTTGTCATGGACTTCATCGACCAGCCGGGATATCCCTATCTTTGCATCCGGAAGCTGAACATGGGCATGTTCCTGGTGTTGATCGACCTAATAATAAAAGTAATCTTTTTTTACAAACAAATTGTTTTTATGCCTTATTATTATAATACCATGGTAAAATGACGGTTACGGTAATTTTTGAAGAAGTGCCTTTGGCTTATGTATGTTTTTGCTATATTGTAGGTTTCTGTGGCTGTAGCATGCTCTAGAGTAACCGTAACGTTTATTTTGAATGCAAAAACTTATTTTATAGATGCAAAAAATTTTATTTTGATTGAACAAATTTCAATTTAGTCGTTTCTCGGATACTATCGCGGACGCTATTTCCGCCTCGTGCTCTACGCGTCCAGGCCCTTCAAGCCTTGCGAGCTGCCCGAGAGCATTCGATGGCCGAAAACATACTTTATCACTCCGTCCAGCCTGAAATATACGCCCGAGCCGGGCTTCGTGAAGTTTAGCTGCTGGACTTACAGATGATGCATAAAAAATACATTGAAATTGTCATTAAAATTACATAATTTTTTTATTAACATTTATCAAAAAATCCAAATTTAAAATTAAAAAAATTTAATAAAAAAATATAAAATTTGAAAATTTTTGCACAAAGGCGAAAAAGTGTGAAAACAGTTAGAAAAGTTATGTAGTTAGGCGGTTAGAGACAAAGAGGAAGACTTTTTCTCTAGCGAAACTTAAATTTAGTGATAAATGATTATTTCCTAACCAAAAATAGAATTCGCTGAAAAAATTGGAATATTACTCATTTTCTTTATTTTTCTTTTTTTCTATTCTTTTCTTTCTTGTGTTGTGTGTGGAACTTTTTTCGGTATCGGAAGTCCACGAAGACGAAAGTGCACAAATTTCATCGAATTTTGCATATTTACCGCAATTTTCCTTGATAAATGGATAACAATAAGCTGCAAATTTCTTCAATTTTATTACACCACTGCATTACAGTACGGTAGAGTACGGTATATACGTCCATTTTGAAATCACCGTATCCTTAGTACGATACAGTATATTACAATCTACACACCCAATTCTAAATCACCGTATCCTCGGTACATTATCGTACACAAGCGTAATATAAAATATTGCATACATATGACGGACGAGCGAGCTATGGCAGCAGCGGCGGCGGCAACGTCGGAGACTAACCGCGCTGACAACGCTGACGACGACGGCCGGGTGCCGACGCACTTCAGAGACGCGGTGAAACGAATTTTCGAGGAGAGAAAAGTGGGCAAAATTTTCCTGCCGCCCAGAAGCCAAGCGATTGTGAAGTCGGGCGGCGGCGACAAGAACGCCCCCAAATCAGACGAGAAGAACGCCGGCGATATTGACGCGCCCATGTCTAGTGGCGCTGACTCCACTAGGCCGAACGTCAAGGACGCCTTTCGATTGATCATTGCGCGCAAAACTGACGCGACCAATTCAAGTGACAATGACAGTGACGCTAAATCCAGCGACGGCGGAGACGGCGGCGCGCCTATAGCAAGCGGCGAGGATGGCGAGGACAAAGTTTCATTGCCACCGTCGGTGGCCGAGGTACATAGTAATGCGGGTTTTAGGACTAGTACTATGTAGCTTGCCAAATACGAAATGCTATATCCTCCGCACTTTTTTCCAAAAAATGCATGTGAAAAATGCCAAGACGGATGCAGAGGATGCAAATTTCGGATGCAAATGAATCCACTTCTTTTCGCTAACAGCCTCTAAATAGGGACAATATGGGGTGGTGAGGCAAAACGTAGACACTTGCGAACCGAACGTTGAGCCCCAGAACTTTAGGCCCCGAAAAATTTTCGGTTTGTTTGCAAAGTTCTGGAGCTCAAAATTCGGAGAGCAAAGTTTGGAGTTGCTCCACTTTTGGGCTTCGCCACGCGTCTCCGTGCGCGGGAGGCGAGCCCAAAGGCCTTCCGTTTAAGTTTTGGGCAGTGCTGTAACTTGAATCCGGCCGACTATCTCTGACCTCTCTCACTTTGCACAATCTCTGCGCAAAATGAGGACGGCTAGACGGGAATATCTTCTATCTGATGTCAAACTTAAGAAAGAAAAATGAAATAAGATAAAAGATATTGACGTCCAGCCGTCCTCGTGCAGAGATTGTGCAAAGCAAAGGGAGAGAGGTCAGAGATAGTCGGCCGGATGCAAGTTACAGCACTGGTTTTGGAGCTCTTGGGAGGGAAGATCGTCAGTTATGCTGTTGCTTTTTTCAAGTTTTATACCCACAAGGCGACCGTCGACGCGGCGATCGACGGCGCCATCGCCGCCGCCACCGACAATCGCGCGCTAACGCCGCTGGCGATCGCCGTCGAGGAGGCGCGCTACGAAACGGCGAAAAGCTTGCTGGAGAACGGCGCCAACCCCAACGACCTCATTCTCAGCAGGGTGAGCCGAGGAATTGGCAATGGATTTCATTGACAATTGTCAATGAATTTTTTCGACTATCTTTAATGAATTTTTTTGACAATTGTTAATAAATTTTTTTTGACAATGGGCAATAATTTTATTGACAAATTACATTTTTTTGACAACTGGCAATAAATTTTATTAACAATTGGCAATGAATTTCACCCGACAATCGGTAGTGATTTTCCCTGACAATTGGCAGGCAATTGGCATAAATTAATTAATTTTGCAGACGGACGACCGCTTTCTGATGTACACGTCGACGCTCCTGCATTACGCGGTGATGAGCGGCCAGGAACGAATGGCCGCGCTGCTGCTCGAGCACGGCGCCGACGTCGACGGCGACGTGCGCTTCGACGACACGACGCCGCTGCTGGTCGCGCTGGAGAAACAGGACGCGCCGATGGTGACGCTGCTGTTGGCGCACAACGCCGACTATCGACGCGTGTGCTCGATGGGCGGCACGGCGCCCGTCTACGCGCTCTACGCTTTCGACTACGCCGGCTGCTTGCGGCTGCTGCTCGATCACGTGGAGGCGCGCGAAGGCATCACTGGACTTGCCGACTACGTCAATTTCGAAAGTCCGCTGCTTTGCGGTGAGTGCTTCGGGCGGTTCGTTATTTGGTTTTTGGGCTAGGAGGAACCAAGGACATGAAGTCAGTGGGTTACGTCTGTCTCTCCCACTGACTGGCGTAACGATTGATTCCCAGAGGGACCTCCATCCTAACGCTCATCTAAAACATTTTCCAGAGAGAGAGCGATAGAGAGTGAGAGAGATAGATACATATAGAGATAGATTGTATAGATTGTATAGAGATTGTATAGAGATGTTAGATTGTATAGAGATAGAGAGAGTGAGATAGAGAGTACGTGTAAGAGAGTGAGAAAAAGGAGACCAGGAAGTGAGAGAAAAAGACAGAACAAGGGAGCGATAAAGAGATAGAGAGAGCGAGAGAGAAAGAAGGAAAGAGAGAGAAGGAGAGATAGAGAGAGAAAGAGAGAGGAGAGAGAAAGAGAGAGAGGGAGAGGGAGAGATAGGAATTGTGAAGATAGAGGTAGAAGTTCGTTGTTAAAAAACAATTTATTTTATTATTTCACCAACAATGATTTTCAGCGCCCGTCGTGCTAACCGCGCTCACCGCCGCCTGCGTGCGCTCGAACTACAACTGCATAAAAGTGCTGTTGGAGAGCGGCGCCGACGGCGGTAGGCGCGACGCGTATGGCCGTCTACCGCGCGACTACCTTACGATGGGCGCTAAGCGCGAAGAGTTCCCAGGGCTTTTTCCGCCGGAGGAAAAAACTCCAGCGAGCGCGCACGGCCGTCACGGCGGTTGTTGTTGTTTGCAATAAAAAAAATTGACTAATATTTTTTGAAAATTTTAAATTGTTCTTATTTTGAATAAAAATTGTGGCAATATGTATTGCGAGAAAGCGGTCTTACTGTACTAAAAAATTGTAAAAAAGTCTTACTGTACTAAAAATTGTAAAAAAAGTTGCAAAAAGTTGTGATGGTAATCTAAATGTACATATTACCTGCTATAGTATTTATTGTGTATTTCAAAGTATGGTGATCTTACCGTATTTATTGGTATGGAAATCTTACTGTATTTTTTAGTGTGGTAATTATGATGTACATATTGCCTGACATGGCAGTTTTACTGTAATTCTTGGTTTCTGTAGTTGCCAATCCTACTGTATCACGCAATACGCTTATTGGATTATTTATGAAATTATTTATTATAAAATTTTTCTTACAAAATATTTAATTTTTAACGGAAATTTATTTATTTTTATTTAATTTATTTTTATCGCCAAAATTTACAGAAAATTTAGAATAAAAAATAAAAAATATCCAATTCAAACTTGAAATTGGCGCCAAAACATTTGGTGTTGTGTGTAATGTGTGTACGTGTATGTGTGAATATTTCAAAAATGTGTTTACATTTAAGTGAGAAAAAAACAAAAAAAATCGGCCAAAAAATGAAAAAAATGCCGCAAAATAAGAGTTTATGTATGCACACACACATAAATACATATTCATTTGTGCACACACATATGTATACACATATTTACACGGATAATCATTCATACTAAGATTTATTCACACAAATCTCGTGATTTTTTGCGTTGTTCCTTGAGTATTCCGACCGGGGTTGGGCATAGTTACGAATTACGAGAAAGGGGGGAGGGGGCTCCCGTAATTACGGTTTTTTGATGTACGGTAGTTATTTTGGACTTTTTTGAAAAAAAATCCACTTAAAAGGTCTGAAAAGTTTATTTTCAGCTCAATTTGCGCTCACAATTTGCGCTTACAATTAGCGCTTACACTTCGCGCTCACAATTTGCGCTCACAAAATTTGCACATAAAATTTCCGCATTTAACATGGCGAATAGGGCGCCCACGACCGGCTGGATGTCGGGAGCGGAGCTTTACGGTTTACTTACGGTCGGCGATCTCATCGAGATGCAGCACACCGTCTACAAAGTAAAGCTTTACGGTATATGAAAAATGATTTACGGTATGAAAATGGTTTGCGGTATGAAAAAAAATTTACGGTATGAAAAATGGTTTACGGTATTTTTTTAATAAAAAATAAAAATCTGAAACTTTTTTTTGTCTATAAAATTTTATCAACTTATCAAAAAAAAGTTTATTTCCACCCTCATCCCTTCACTACATACATGTACATATGCAGCACTGGGCCGTCTACGTGGGCGTATTCGACGACAACGGCGCGCTCTTCGACGCGGACGGCCGCCAGCCGATGGTCATCCACTTCACGTCCGCCGACGCGCACGACCCGCTCGCGGACTACGGCCTCAGCGGCCAACTCGGCAACGCCGGCGACTACGCGGCCAGCTCGGGCGTCGGGCGGCACGTAAATTTTTTTTGAAAGATAAATTTTTATTTTTTTATTAAAAAAATTTTGAATTTAATTTATTTTTTAAATTTTATCTTTCGTTTTTTTCTTTTTTTCTTTTCTTTTTCTCTCTTTTTTCTTTCCTTTTTCTCCCCCTTTTCTTTCTTTTCCGCACTCCTTTTTTTCCTTTTTCTCATCTTTCTTTCCTTTTTCCCCTTTTCTTTCCTTTTTCTCCCCTTTTCTTTTTTTTCGCCCTGTTTTCTTTCTTTTTTCCCCCTCCTTTCTTTCCTTTTGTCCTTTTTTCCCCTTTTCTTTCTTTTTCGCCCATCTTTACTGTCCTTTTTTCTTTCGTTTCTTTCACACTTTTTGCTTTCACTTTTTATTTATTTTTTCCTTCACACATTCTCCACATTTTTGATTTTCTTATTTTTCCTTTTTATTTTTTTTCTTTTGTTTTCCCCCACCAAAAAAAACAAAAAAATGTTGGTGGATTGAATCTGGATTATTTAAAAAATTGATTTTTATGCACATATATTTGCATATGTAGATGGTTCGCCTTCATCCGTACGCGCTAGTGACGCGCGAGCCCGTCCAATGCCGCGTCAACAACCAGTACGACGACCGAAGACGCCCTCGCGCCGCCATGGACATTGTGCGCGCGGCGCGCAGTAAGGTGAGCGCCGCGCGATTTTGTTTGCGGTAACTAATGAACGCTCCTCTCTCCTTCATTCCCACACAAACATCTGCGCCGTTTGGGAACCTTGCACCCCCCCCCCCCCCAATGTCTGCGCCCTGCCATTTTGCACCCATTTTGCACACCAGGACCCTACTTTGCGTCCTGGAAAGTAGTGGGAAAACTTCTGTACATACATTTATTGTATTATTTGTTTGGTTGGGCCAACAAAACTACAATCTCGTCACCAACAACTGCGAACACTTCGCCAATGAGTGCCGCTACGGCGATTGTCGTAGCTCGCAGGTGACTTCTTTACTCGTTGTTTGTTTATGGAGGAGGGGAGGGGGATTGGAAAGATAGAGAGAGAAAGATAGAGAGAGAGAGAGCGAGAGAGAGAGTTAATAAACAATATGTATAATATGAACAATTTAGTGGGAAAATTTCGTGTTCGCGGCGACAACGGTCGTCAGTTTGGCATACGTGGGCGCGAAGATTTATACGCGCATGAAGTGAGACGGGACCGCCGGTAGGCAGCAAATACGAAAAATCTATAAAAACAAGAAAAAATAAAATGTTTGTCCAAAATTGAATCAGCTAGACAAAGAAAGTGGAGTAAGAACGAGAAATAATGAGTGAGTGAGAGATAGGGAGAATGAGAGAGAGTGAGGAGGAGAAGGAGAGGTAGAGAGAGAGATTGAGAAAGAGATAGAGAAAGAGAGAGAGAAAGGGGGAGAGAGAGAAAGAGAGAGAGCTTTGTTTGTCTGAATACGCTGCTTTATTTTTTTGAATTGTAATTTAAAATTATTTATGACTTTTTTTTGGGTTTTTTAATTATATAGTTATTTATGATAATTTGTTTCCAATTATCTTCAATTTGATTATTTTCATATCAAAGTGTATTATTTTGTAAATTTAAAGTTAAATTCCCGCGCATTTAAATTAGTTATATTTTTTTAATTATTTATTTTCTTATATGAAAATTCATTTAAAAGTTAACCTTGTCTTTTTTATTATCGCCTAAAATAAAAAAAATTTTATTATTCATTTTGGAGACTCATACATACATACTATTCTTTTTTAACTTTTTCATGCATACCAGAAGCCGCAAATAAAAAAAACATTTGCGAAAATCGCAAAATAAATTTTTATTTTCGCAAATCGCAAATCGCAAATCGCAAACCGCAAATTTTACCACCCGTGATGCACACCAGGGGTGCGCCACAAATCCAAATCAACCGCCGAGGATGGTTGGTTTAGTCCATCCTGCTATTTGCCTCTATTTTTCTTATTCACAGTACAGTACGCCACTAGCGTCCGGTAGTGACAGTACGTCTGGCGGCTTCCACAAGATTCGTGGTTGTCTTCTACGTTTGAATTTTTAACAATTTTAAATTTTTAAAATACGAAAATTTTTAATTTTTGTTTTTTGTCGTCGCACAATAAAATAATATAAAATGAAAAAGCAATAACATTAATAAACTGAATTCTGAGGAATTCCACCACCCATTCGCCACCCAGCTAATTAGTAAGAATTTTATTTAAAAAAAAGAAAAAATGAAACTGTCCTCCAATGGAGGAGCCCGAGGCACTTGCACCGGCCCCCTTTTGAGGCTGGACCGGGCCAGACTCGACCGTCTTATGGCCGGCCGATTAGGCTGAACGCCCCCCGACCGTTTAGGCTGACCGCACGACCACGACACTTCGATCTCCTACCCCTTCCAAGCGCGCCCCGACGAACAAGGCACGCTCCCAGCCGGACTATAAACATCGCCACGACCGTCAGAGACGGTGGGACGTTGGGCCAAGTGGCCTGAGCCGTGAACTACAAACACGACGGCGGAGCCGGGGACGAGACCCGGTCTTATACTCCCCCAGTCACCTGTGGGGCTTACCGCCTTAACTATAACTTTTCGAATCCGATCGAAGTCATAGCGATGTTTGGACCGGCTGGAAAGCGTGCCTGGCACTCAGCAGACTGCTTTTCGTTTAAGGTAGGGGAAATCGCCGGCGCTTATATAGCCCACTTCAGGCGATTCTCAATTCCCGGATAAGTTTTAGCGCACGTCAGACGACGAGACGAATGTGTGATATCTCGCTTTTTTCACGTTCCCTCTTACACACATCGGGGGATAGCCACAATTTAGTACACGGGCTAAACTGTACATTAATACTGTACATTAATACATTTCGGGTTTTGTTTTTGTTGTTTACGGTAATAATTTTGTTTTTGTTGTTGTTTTTGTTACCGATCACTCTGCATATTACCCTACATTGACTAATTTGTTGTCATTGACGGTTTGTGCAAATTTCCGCGTTGTCATGGCGCAAATTTGTACACATTTTCCCCCTACGTTCCCCTACCCCCCCCCCACTTCCATGTATTGACGCGTTTAACATTGGCAAACGTTGTATTTGGCATTGTACGAAATTTTTTCTATATTTTGTACAAATAAAGTTTTGAAAAATGGAAAGAAAATTAATTTTTAATTAAATTTTCACTACGAAAATGTACAAAAATTGTGTAAAAAGGGAGGCAAACCTACGAGTAGTAAGAAAGGAAAAGAAAAGAAAAGAAAAGAAAAGAAAAGAAAAGAAAAGAAGGAAAGGAAAGGAAAGGAAAGGAAAGGAAAGGAAAGGAAAGGAAAGGAAAGGAAAGGAAAGG